>JAVGWX010000008.1:76464002-76709002 GCA_036924085.1 Ariolimax columbianus
TATTGCATCTTGCAGCAAAAAGTACCAGGATCAGATCCCGGTGTCAAAAGAATCAAGCCTATCCAGCTGTAAATGAAAACCAGGGTTGCTTTTGGGAGAGACGAGAAGAGAATCAGTTACCCTACCTAAAACAATCGTCCCTAACATTTCATCTCCTATAGACCGTTCAATATATGACATACTTTAACTTTTGTTTCTTTTCCCATACCTAAAACAATCGTCCCTAACATTTCATCTCCTATAGACCGTCCAATATATGACATACTTTAACATTTGTTAAGTAATTTAAGACAATGCAGAAGGGAAATGACCTACCCACTTACCACTTAGAAAAAATGTTGACCTTAACTTAACTTAACGTCTTTATACTGGCTTAGAAGACCCTGCAGAGTCTGTATACAACCAGTTACATTTACATCACCTTGCTCTAAAAGCTATGCGCATCCAGTTTATTCTTAAATGCATGTACTGTCCCTGCCTCCACTACCTCCCCTGGCAATGCATTCCAAGCTGACACCACTCTCTGACTAAAAACATATTTCCTAATATCTAATCTGGACCTCTCTTTAGTCAGCTTGTAGCTATGCCCTCGTGTTATTGTGGGTGGCTGTTTTTTAAAAAAAAACTTGTTATAGTATAATTTATCCATTCTATTCTATTTCAGTGAAGTCTGCAACACTTTATCATCGACCACTTTCTCAGCAATGAAGAACCATTTACTTTGTCTTGATGCTTCGCTAACGTCTGGCTATGCTTTTTGTCCCGTCTTGTTGTTACTCTGATTGCTCGCCTTGCTCTTTGTCCCGTCTTGTTGTTACTCTGATTTCTCGCATTGCTCTTTGTCCCGTCTTGTTGTTATTCTGATTGCTCGCCTTGCTCTTTGTCCCGTCTTGTTGTTACTCTGATTTCTCGCCTTGCTCTTTGTGCCGTCTTGTTGTTACTCTGGTTGCTCGCCTTGCTCTTTGTCCCGTCTTGTTTTTACTCTGATTGCTCGCCTTGCTCTTTGTCCCGTCTTGTTGTTACTCTGATTTCTCGCCTTGCTCTTTGTCCCGTCTTGTTGTTACTCTGATTGCTCGCCTTGCTCTTTGTCCCGTCTTGTTGTTACTCTGATTGCTCGCCTTGCTCTTTGTCCCGTCTTGTTGTTACTCTGATTTCTCGCCTTGCTCTTTGTCCCGTCTTGTTGTTACTCTGGTTGCTCGCCTTGCTCTTTGTCCCGTCTTGTTTTTACTCTGATTGCTCGCCTTGCTCTTTGTCCCGTCTTGTTGTTACTCTGATTTCTCGCCTTGCTCTTTGTCCCGTCTTGTTGTTACTCTGGTTGCTCGCCTTGCTCTTTGTCCCGTCTTGTTTTTAATCTGATTGCTTGTCTTGCTCTTTGTCCCGTCTTGTTGTTACTCTGATTTCTCGCCTTGCTCTTTGTCCCGTCTTGTTGTTACTCTGGTTGCTCGCCTTGCTCTTTGTCCCGTCTTGTTTTTACTCTGATTGCTTGCCTTGCTCTTTGTCCCGTCTTGTTACTCTGATTGCTCGCCTTGCTCTTTGTCCCGCCTTGTTGTTACTCTGGTTGCTCGCCTTGCTCTTTGTCCCGTCTTGTTGTTACTCTGGTTGCTCGCCTTGCTCTTTGTCCCGTCTTGTTGTTACTCTGGTTGCTCGCCTTGCTCTTTGTCTCGTCTTGTTACTCTGGTTCTCGCCTTGCTCTTTGTCCCGTCTTGTTACTCTGGCTGCTCGCCTTGCTCTTTGTCTATTCGTGTATCACCCTGATTGCTCGCCTTGCTCTTTGTCCATTCTTTTGTTATTCTGATTGCTGGGCTTGTTCTTTGTCCCATCTTGTTACATATCAAAGTTCCCTGCAGGAAAAGAACACACACGACTTCCAATATCACAGCATTAGTCTGCGTGCCACAACTGTCGGCTTTGTTTACTGAGTCTATCACCAACATCTTCAGGACACGCGATAGAGTTCCGTATCGGTGGTCTGAATCAATGCGGCGATCGATTTCTGTAGCATTGACGTGGATCACATGTCTCAGAAGACTACACACGTTTGTTACATGATGCTGTACTCTCTTATGTTAATGATGAATGCCACATTTCAGTTAGATTTTGTTTATAATAAAATCATCGCTGATGACACGATAACATTTTGTGGATGCTTTAAGTACACGTTTATATTCTTTTGACAATGTTAATTTGTTTCAGTGGATAGCAGTATTGTTACATTATTGATATATTCAGGTAAATGTGATTCTTTTAAAGGCCGTGTATTGATATCTTGACCAGTCATTCGTCAACTACCACGTATTGATATTTTGACTCATTCCGGGTAAAATAGACCGAGGGAGGGAACCTGGTCACTTCTCTTTACTGTCTACCATACTGTAAACGGCTTTTTGTTCCTAGTTAGTCTTGTTTCCTAAGACGAAGTGAATTTACAATGCGTTGTGCCTAACTGCCCGGTGCATCTGATTTCAGCACGAAATTGTTTAGTAAAGGCCGGAACTAGAAAACTATCAATGTGGTTGGGAGCAGTGTTACTAACCGCTTCACCAGGCCGGCACCAAAAGTGTTCCTGGTTTTGCTAGAGCAAAAGGATACACGGTATCTAGAGAGGAAACTAGTCTCAGATACTGTCATAGCTGGGAGTGGAAATAAAGACGAGCTTTCAATTCTGAACAATTGCTGCCAAGGCAAACACAGCACATAACATCTCGCAGCCAAAGTTCAACTCCTGGTATTCTGGAGGTGGGAGTGTGCTTGATAATAGTGTCTGGAACAAGGTGAGAGTCTCTAATGCTTGGACACTAAAGTACTTTGGGTAGATAATGTCTCTGATTAATGTAGTGGTAGAGCATTCACTTTTCACGCCAAAGGTGCGATATTGAATTCCACTTACCAACAGGCTCCAAAAGACCCCGCTGTTAGGACAGGAAAGGGAGCAATGAACGGATCTACACTCCTTCCCCGCCCCAACTTCATGAACAAAAAGTGGTCTTGTTCTAAGAAATATCTAACATTTCCTCCGTAACAGTCCTTCTGGACTTTCTTTACATTTAGATAAATTCATTTGGTCGCTCGAAGGAAGTAATTCATCTGGAAGAAGAAAGAAGAAACACTTTGTCTTGATCTGCTACCTTGCAGGTAACCTGTGGTTGGTAGTCAGTGTCTAGTGATAAACACATTGACCATTCCTACGTTATGTTATCATCGTCAAACATAAACCTATTAGATATACACACACGCACGATCGAGACATATCAGATGGGCTGTGCACGAAGTGCGGTAGGAAAGACAATTCGCAACAACGTTGGTGGAAGCAATATGGTGGAGACTAAATCGGTTAACTATTATATTGCCGCACAGAAGATAAAGTGGCTTGGACATCTGACAAGAATACTGAGAAATCCAACTACATGGGCAGTTTCACGAGCAAGAAGTTGACCCACCAACGATGGACAGATGGGATCACAGAAACGCCCCAAAAGTTCAACATGTTGCAGGACAAGCCTTGCACTTAGCTCGAACCAAAAAAAGTACACACATTCCTCCTCTTTGTTACGCCACAAGGCGAGAGTAGTAGGAAAGCAGAAGAAAAATTTTCTGCTAGAACATTTGCATTTTTTTAAAACAAAAAGATGAAACAAAATATACGTTTTCTTAACCAAATATACAAATCAATCAATCAATCAATCAATGAGCGGTAACATTATTAGCGCCGTGTGAAGCACACATCTTCGACTAACACAATGCAAAACAACAAATGTTGACCTGCACGTTTATATTGCAGATTTTGTGGCTAAACCTTTCTACAGGATGTAGTAGCCAGCCCCATGCCCAACCCTTCTTAGTCCATTCTTATGGCATGTTATAACATGCCTGGAAGGTTGCAGTGCAACAATTATTTAACTTCACTATTTAGTCCTGTTAGCACTCATAGAAAACAATCAGTGAACTAAAATGTAACAAGACATGTAATAGATTCAGCCATTTATCTAACTGCATTGAGGAGCGCGTGGTCGAAGGGTTTGGAGTCCTGTCTGCCGACAAGGAGGGCAGCGGTTCGAATCCGAAGTATGGCATATGTTGTTTTTCTGTTAGGGGTCAAATAAACAAACATAGCCAGCACACGACATGGCGACAGCAGTGGCGAAGCGGCCTGTAGTCCTCAGCCTTCAAAACCCCAGCAATGGGAAAAATGTCGTTTGACATTTTTTGTTTTTTTAATTTAAAAGCATTTTGGAATAGCAATGAATAGTCCTTATCAGACAATGCTGTCAGTGATCAAGTGTTTGAGACTTCTTAGAGGTACGAGTGGCGTTTGACCCCACGAAATTGAAATTTCTTCATTGTACGAAGTGTGAGCATATTATGAGGAGATGTGGTCAGCTTCATTCATCGCCTTCATTACTACTCTAACACTGTCATGTACTAGGTTTAATCTGAACCGAATGGAGCGTGTCGATAACCCGACTCAATTTATAAACATGCATCACCAGATGTGGGACGACGAGGCTAACGTCTGGTCAGGCTAAACACACTGATCAGACAATGTTAGCCAGGCTCAGGAGAAATATACTGCCCAAGACCTTTACTTGATCTCTTCGTTGGTCATCCTGGACACGGGATGTTGTCAACAGTCTGGATAACAAGGTGAGGTTCTACGTGATTCCCGTAGTAGTGAGCGACACACTATGAAGCCTAGCATAGCATAACCGACTGGAGGACCCCGGTCCACTTTCATCAGCATGCTCGGGATGTGAGGAAAACTACTGCAACCCGCCACTTAATGTCCTTTTCAGGGCGCACAAAAGAGTAATCTACTCATTGTGGACATTCACAGATAATACAACATCACGAGATGCATACCACCTACCACTTTCTTACTTAGTTAAGGATAAAGTCTGTTATAATCATTTGAAAAGAGAGTAGCACAATTGATACACAACACGTCTCTACCCCTGAAAAAGAAAAAGCTGAGCCTACGAAAAACGGACTGTTCGCTCATATGAGCTGAAATCTTGTTCAGTGAAGTCTTTAACACTTCACCCCCTCTGGGACCATTTTTTTATTACGTCATAATGAGATTTGGCTAATGCCTACTTGCTAGCGAGCGCGCCAGTTTCCATTTGGTGACAAATTTTGGTGAAATCTGTCGTCGAGGTCGTGAGAGTTTTCAATGTCCGTCACTGCACGGGGGAAATACAGGATAGGATGCGAGTAGCGAACCGTGAGGCAGGCCACGTCAGCACTTCAAGGAGCAAATACCTAGACCCTTCCTGCTCTCTCTAGTTTTTCGCGTGAGTATTAAGTTCTTATAACCAATATCGATTTGACAGTTGTTCTCTTGTCGTTAGATTATCGAAAATCACGTGATGTGACGAGGAATATCTTCATACTTTCAGTTTATCTGGATACAAGGTTATCAATTTGTTTTCTCTACTTTTGAATCTAGATAAAGTTTTAGATTATTCTATTTGCATATTCTACATTTGTATGTAGATGAAGTTCTGGATTATGCTGTTTATTTTCGGACTCCAGAGATTGAATACACCCAATCATGTGTGCTACCTGGGATTTGGAACAATGAAAGCTGAAGATTAGAGTTAAAACGTAGTTTTCCGGTCTGCCTGTCACGGCATTTATTGATAGCTTTTGTGAGGCTTAACGTTAGACTATTATTTCTGCCATGTGAAATGGCAGGTGCATTAGTTAAACGTGCTGTGGTTCTTGCTATAAATCCAATGGACAACTGAACCGATTATTGATAATGTGATGTGGGAAGTCAATGCAAAGGGGAACATAATTGCAGACATCAGAATTTAAAGGCTCTAGTTCTTTTACTCACAGTGAGTGAAGGTAGGGGCTATAGCACATTGTACAAGCAGTCATCTGTCAAAAACAAAGAGCCGGGCAAAACAAAACAAAAGAAAATACTCACCTGATTAAAATCATGAATTGGAATACAACAAATAAGATAACTCATAGATATAACCATGAACATGCAACTGTATAAATCCTTGCATGTTGCTATGCTACAAAAAAATATTATTTATCTCAACGCCAAAGACTCACGACAATAATAATCATTACTCTCTTCTTTGGAAGTTGACTACAAAATATCATTATTTTTACCTCTCTAGAACGTTGCTACAAAATATCATTATTCTTACCTCTCTAGAACGTTGCTACAAGATATCATTATTCTGACCTTTCTAGAACGTTGCTACAAGATATCATTATTCTGACCTTTCTAGAACGTTGCTACATGATATCATTATTCTTACCTCTCTAGAACGTTGCTACAAGATATCATTATTCTTACCTCTCTAAAATGTTACTACAAGATATAATTATTCTTACCTCTCTACAACGTGCTACAAGATATAATTATTCTGACCTCTCTAGAACGTTGCTATAAGATATAATTATTCTGACCTCTCTAGAACGTTGCTACAAGATATCATTATTCTTACCTCTCTAGAACGTTGCAACAAGATATAATTATTTTTACCTCTCTAGAACGTTGCTACAAGATATCTTTATTCTTACCTCTCTAGAACGTTGCTACAAGATATGATTATTCTTACCTCTCTAGAACGTTGCTACGAGATATCTTTATTCTTACCTCTCTAGAACGTTGCTACAAGATATCATTATTCTGCTACCGCCCACTCGAAAACTAAAATCGCCCACTAGCAGGCTTCAACACATTGGCTTAAAAACATTGCTCTATATGTTACTATCACATATCTGTATTCTATAGTCTCTATTTGTTACTATCACATATCTGTATTCAATAGTCTTTAGATGTTACTATCACATATCTGTATTCTCTAGTCTCTAGATGTTACTATCACAGATCTTTATTCTCTAGTCTCTAGATGATACTATCACAGATCTGTATTCTCTAGTCTCTAGATGTTACTATCACAGATCTGTATTCTATAGTCTTTAGATGTTACTATCACAGATCTGTATTCTATAGGCTCTAGATGTTACTATCACAGATCTGTATTATATAGGCTCTAGATGTTACTATTACAGATCTGTATTCTATAGTCTCTAGATGTTACTATCACAGATCTGTATTCTATAGTCTCTGAATGTTACTATCACATATCTGTATTTTATAGTCTCTAAAAATTAGTATCACAGATATGTATTCTATAGTCTCTAAATGTTACTATCACAGATCTGTATTCTATAGTCTTTAGATGTTACTATCGCAGATCTGTATTCTATAGTCTCTAGATGTTACTATCAAAAATGTGTATTCCCCAGTTTCTTGAAGTTACTGTATTTTTTTAAACTAAAAGAAAAGACGGACAGCCTAGCATGTGTACCCACATGGTGGGGTATAATTGAATACGTCTGCATTCTGATGTTAATTTGCAATATCATGTGGACAACTTTAAACCAGAAACGGCGACATGCATGGAGGCCAAAAGGAGACTGCATTTCTATTAGGCAAAGACACCTGTTTGCCTATCCAAACGATTAGAAGTTAACCTAGGAAGAGAACCGGACAGCGAATTACGAACTACGATTTTTGAAACATGGAATATTAGAAGCATTAACGGAATGGAGAATGAGCTCATAGAAAAAATGAAGAAATCCCAGTTGGTAATCCAAGCTCTCGTAGAGATTAAGACAGAAGTTAACTCACCTTGAGAGTAATATGCTTCTCTACAGCATAGTTCTCCCTACCGACGGAACCTTAGAATGAGTTGTCTGTATTGTGTCCACAAGTCAAAGGACAACATCAATGGATGGAAATGTGTCTCCAAACGCATCAAAGATAAGGGTTAATTACTCAACCTCGCCATTGTGTATGCCCCAAATGAAAGAGATAGAGCAGATGTCAAAGACGAATTTAAGCTACCTGATAAGACAGTTGACGATTGCCATGACGAAACTATCCGCCTTGGAGACTTCAATGCCATCATTGTAAGAGATCAAGTGGGATACAGCGATTAGGCGATAATGTGAAGATGATTAAATAACAAATGAGGGTGATTCCTGGGATACCATAGCGAACAAAAACAAGTCTACCAAAAACACAAAGTGCAATCATAAGCGCTTAAATGCATGCACTCAATGTGAGCCAACAAGGAAAGAGAGATCCGCCATTGATTATGCATCTTGAGAAGCAAATCATTTAAGTTTGTGAGATCCTGAAGAGGGCCTGAAATTGAAAGTGACGACTGCCTCGTGAAAGAGTATCTCCGCCAAAAATGCAGACACGGTCAAATTAGATACCAAACACCAGAGAGGAAGCAGGAATAAAGGCATTCCGGCTAGGAAAGCCAGAGGTTAGAACCGGACACCAAGGAATTATGTTAACAGCAGTAGGAAGTGCCCAGAAAAACGTCTAAGGATATCGAAGCACAACTACCTCCTCTACACTTCCTCCCATCCTCAATCCTGCCGCGATTCGCTTCCTTTCTCCCAACTCCTCCGCCTCCGACGCCTATGTCAGGATGACGACTTCCTTCTCAAGGCCCACTAGATGCTTGACTTCTTCCGCAAACGACTCTACCATGAGACCACACTCTCCTTCGCCCTTCAGCGGGTTTTTCCTATCTCTCGTCACGACTCCCTCACTCCCGCTCACCGTCCTCTCTCTGACCGTGTGAAACGTGTTTTCACTTATCACCCTCATTGCGCCTCTGTCCAGGATATCCTATTCCGTCATCTCCCTACTCTTCACTCTGATCCTGCCACTCGTAAAGTTTTTTCCCGATCCTCCCCTGTCGCCTACAAACGGAACAGAAACCTGAGGAACTTGCTTGTCAGTAGTCGCCTACAAACGGGACAGGAACCTGAGGGACTCGCTGGTCAATAGTCGCCTACACATCAGCCCTCATAGCCTTCCAGGCATCAGGCCGTGCACAAATACACGTGGATGTGTTACCTGCCCTCATGGCATCCTTTCTCGCTCCATCACCTTTCCTAAAGCAGAATTCTTCATCAAAGAGGGATTCACGTGGAATTCCCGTATCCTCATCTATTCTATCCTCTACCGCCAGTGTGGTATGAAATACATTGGGGAAACTGGTATGGAACTGCGGGAGCGTTTCCGCCAACACCTCAACGACATCCGCAACCGCACAGGTTCCCCAATTGCCAGCCATTTCAATGGTCCTGAGCACCGGGGTAAAGCTGACGTTAGTGTCACTGGTCTAGTTTCTTCTCTGACGATCGTCATCGATCCGCCCTTGAGAATAGACTTGTCTCCAGCATGGGTTGTCTCCAACCGCATGGCGTTAATATCTTCCATACTTTTTCTTACAACCTCATACTGGCCTCCATCCATGTGTCTTCCTTTGCCCCTCCCCCCCCCCCCCTTTTCTTCTATCAGTTCGCGCACTCCCTCTCCTATATAAATGTCACGCCCTCCTGGCTTATATCACCTTCTCTTTGTTCTCCCATCTGGATCACTATTTGGCCACCATTGGCTTATCCGGCGCATTCCCCTCCACTTTTTACGCTCTCCTGGCCACCTTGTGTTTGCCCTTCCTTTTCATTTTCTAGTCAAGCATCTGGCCCAACCGATCGCTTAGACAGACTGGATATACTATCAGATAAGTTGACCATTTTTCTTCCTTATATGTTGATTTGTTAGTTCAGTATTGTTGAATGAAGGCATATTGGTCGTAAAGTAAGTTTTGTTTGTGTTCTCGTCTCGGTGCGGTACCTGACCAAAATCTAATTCCTGGAAGAACTTTGCAGAAAAACAGGACAAGAATGCCTGAGATAACCAGAGATAACTCTACAGGATCCTAAAGAACTTGAGGGAGATAAAAGAGTGGCCATTGAAATGTGTAAAAGTCAAATACAGTGTTTGGCGTATAACACCGAATGAGATAATGGATTGATGGACAAACTATTTCTGAAAGCTTTTCTGTGCAGACGAAGATGAAGTTTCAGGTAGGACAGGCTATAATATGGAGGAAATTAATAATGGGGAAAACGTCACAATGGAGAAGATGAAGGCATCACTGGAGAAAAGACAAGATTGTGAAATAAGCTGGACATGATGGTATATCACCAGAAATGGTAAAGTACATTGGAACTGCATGTGAATTGCTATTTATGAAGGATTTCCGGACAGCCTGGCGCCATAAGGATAGGAGAATGGGAGATAGCCCCAAGAAATAGACAATAGACAGTACTAAAACCACAGAGACATATTCCTTGTTAGTGCTCCGTGCAAAGTTTATTCCAGGATACTGGAGCAGAGACTAAGACATTTGACTAAGCCACAAATGGACTAAGCCAAATGCGGGTTCTGAGCAAACCGAATTACTCGAGACTGTATTTTCACAGTCAGACAAATGAAAGAAATAGCTCTTGAGTACGATGATGAAATGTATCTCTTTTCCGATAAGGTTCCCTTTATCAGGCTCTAATACTGTTTGAAAAGAAAGAATATATTATTGTCAAACTGTATAGAGCATTGGTTAGACCTAGATTGAAGTACTGTGTACAGGTGTGCAGTCCTTGTTGTAGAGGAGATTTAAACATAGTGGAAAGGATACAAAAAGAGCGACAAAGCTGATAGCGGGATTCCATAATTATAGTTATGAGGAAAGACTCAGAAAAAACGGACTACAGTATCTAGAAAAGAGAAGAATTCGAGGTGACAATACAGGTTTATAATATAATCAAAGGAAAGGATAAATTAGACTATAACAAGTTTTTTTTTTTTTCAAAATACAACCGCCAACAAAAACAAGAGGGCATAGCTACACATTAACTAAAGAAAGTTTCAGATTATACATTAGAAAATATTTTTGTAGTTAATGTGCTGAATGTTTGGAATGCATTGTCACAGGACGTAGTGGAGGCAAGGACAATTAATGTAATTAAGAATAAATTGGATGCGCGCAAATAGCTTTTATAGCAATGACATATAAAGGAAACTGGTTGTATACAGACTCGCAGAATCTTCTAAACCAGTATAAAAACGTTTAGTTAAGTTTTATCGTGACTCCTGATCTGCGATACACAGAGTATTTGGAAGACCTGTAGACTACATTACAACAGGAAAACATCAAAGAAATTCCAGATCATCGGTGGCGTAAGACTAGAGACATGATATCACTATATCTTTTCAACCTACTCATGGATCAAGTCTTCACAGCCTGTGATGGTAAGACCGAAACGTATTTATTGGGGTACTGGAAGATGAGACCAGTTTATATATCGGAGCTGTCGTTTGTCAATAATGTGGCCCTGTTTAATAAATCAGAGGCACATCTCCAGACCAACCTTCAAATCCGGAAAGAAGAGCTGAAGAACAGAGGAATGACCATTAGCATATCAACAGAATACCCATGGTGACCTTGAGGGAAGAGACGAGACAATACATCTCTCTGGGGAAACAGCCTCTGGAACATGTCAATCAATTCAATTGCATTGGAGATTTTAATAATCTTGGAAAAATGGAGGGGGGGGGGGGGGGTTTATTAAATAAGAGTTGCCTACGAGAATAGCAACAATTGGTAAGCGTTTTCATGCCACAAATAGAGGATTCCTCGGCAAAAGAGAAAGTCAGTCAGATAACTAAGATGGCTGTATACCACTCCATCTGTGTACCAGTTTTGACTTATTAATGTGAGTCATGGGCAATAACAATAACCCCGAATAACCAGCTCCAACTTTCAGAAATGAGATATAAAAGGCAGGTCATTCAAGTATCAAGAAGTGACAAGGTCTGTAATCAGACAGCACAACACGAGATCAAAGCCCAACTCCTGTCGACTTGAGTGGAGCAATATCTTCGATGGTTTGGCTATGTCTGCAGAATGAACGAAGATCGACTAACACCGCAGTCATTGGAACTAGGACGATCAAAAGTCTGCTGGGTTGGCAACATAAGACAGGCTGTAAAAGATCGTGGACTAGTCTGAAACAAGGCCAAGAGGACGACAGCGGATAGAAAAGTCTAGCGCTCTTTCTAGTAACTCTCTACCTCTCAGGGTAGAAGAGAAGTAACTAAGTAGTAAGACCTTTATTGTCCAGTCTCTAGAAGTTATTAACAAAGATCTTGAATCTCCCTTTTATTGAAGGTTAATATCAAAGATCTTAAATCTCCATTTAATCGAAGGTCAATAACAAAGATACTGATTCTCCAGTCTCTAGAAGCTAATATCAAAGATCTTAAATGTCCTGTCCTTAGAAGCTTATATAAAAAATCTTGAATCTCCACTTTATTGAAAGTTACTATCAAAGAGCTTGAGTCTCCAGTTTCTAGATGTTTCTATAAAAGAGCTTGAGTCTCCAGTTTCTAGATGTTACTATCAAAGAGCTTGAGCCTCCAGTTTCTATATGTTACTATATAAGAGCTTGAGTCTCCAGTTTCTATATGTTACTATCAAAGAGCTTGAGTCTCCAGTTTCTAGATGTTACTATCAAAGAGCTTGAGTCTCCAGTTTCTAGATGTTACTATCAAAGAGCTTGAGTCTCCAGTTTCTATATGTTACTATATAAGAGCTTGAGTCTCCAGTTTCTATATGTTACTATCAAAGAGCTTGAGTCTCCAGTTTCTAGATGTTACTATCAAAGAGGTTGAGTCTCCAGTTTCTAGATGTTACTATCAAAGAGCTTGAGTCTCCAGTTTCTATATGTTACTATCAAAGAGCTTGAGTCTCCAGTATCTAGATGTTACTATCAAAGAGCTTGAGTCTCTAGTTTCTAGATGTTACTATCAAAGAAATTTACTCCATCCTCCTCCCTCCTCCGTCCTCCCCATCCATCTTCCCCTTTCCCCAACCACTTTCTATTCGAATTCCTCTTAAAGACCGTTTACGCTATTCTAAAGAAGTTCATAACAAAGGCTGTATTGCCCACTCAATAATAGTTGCAACTGAAGATCTGTATTCCCCACTCAATGTGAGTTACTATGAGCAATTTGTGTTCTCCATTCTCGAGAAGTTACTACCAACGTTTGGTATTCTCTACTTTCTTCATCGTTGCTATAAAAGGTATTTTATTCCCCACTTTATAGAAGATTGCTATCAAAGATTGTTTCTCTCCACTCTTTGTGTGTTCTTGTAAAATATATTTATTCTACACTTTATAGAAGATCGACAACAATTATTGTTTCTTTCCACTCTTCGTGTATCTTGTAAAAGATATTTATTCTCCACTCTATAGAAGATCGCTAACAAAGATTATTTTCTCCACTATTCGTGTGTCTTGTAATAAGTCTTTTATTCATCATTCTCTAGATGTAACTAATAAAGATATTTCTTGAGTCTGCAAGTTACGTAGGAAGATCTATATTCTCCCTTCAATAAAAGTTGCTGACATAGGTTTTTATTGTCTATTCAAATTTAAAAAAAAAAAAAAAGGTTTCATCTATACATTTATATTTCCAACTCTTTGGATGATATAACAAAAGATCTTTATTTACCATTCGATAAAAGTTTATAGAAAAAAATATTATCTATTCCTCTTTTTAAATTATCATTATCCAAATTTCCTCGGACGTCTACTACCAAAGACTCGCATTCCTTTTCTAGAGACTCTCGGATCGTTATTTAAGTACACAACAAAATATATGTATGGCTCTGTTTTATGTGACTGTCTGTCAAAGACCTGAATGATTCATGTTCCGTTACAAGTTGGAATCTATTATCAAATATGTTATTTGCTTTAGCAATGGCTAACATTCAAGCAATGTTGTCTAACAATTTGATATGAGAACTGTAAAAGACATTAACAGACTATTCCATCTAAATACTCCTTTATCAAGAGCTCATCAAATGATAAAAACGCAGACTACAACAAAAAACTACTTTAAACTAATTTAATTTAACGAAATATTTAAGAACATATAGTAATTCCTATCGGCCGTGATTTTGTGCGTTGTCCTTAATTTTAAAATCTCTAGTCCATCTCCTATTCGGTTTATCATTAAATACTGATGTTGTCGATCTATGCCTAGCTCTGTCTTCACTAACTTTGAAATTCTCCTCTAGAAGAAGGGCATGATCATCATTGTTTACATGGCAATGTTTTCATCTTATCTCTATATACATACAAATCATTTGATTCTTGGCCATGGTTGCACACCTTGCCCCTCTCCCCATTTTGTGCGTGTCAATGCGGTCGCTAGGACACCTTATCTCAGCGTTGTATGAATTATCGTGTTCATTGTCTATCCATTGCCTGAAACTGTCTCTATCAACGATATACCGTAAATTTATTTTATATTATTTACGCGTCGCATTGTATTGATCGATTCCCTCTTGTTTCCGGTACATTCCCTTGAGTGTAGTGTTTGGCAGTCAATGTGTCACTTGCGTTTACGACAGTCAGTCAAACACTTGAACACTTGGGACACACTTGAAGACAATCCCACAATCCCACGCCATCTCTCTCTGTCCGTCGTCGCCAGTTGTGTCTCACCGGGACGAAGGTTTGACCACTCAGGGATGTCTGCCCATCTCTTCGTTGGACGACCCCGCCCTCTCTTTCCTAGTACGAAACCATGCAGTATCGAATTTGTAAATCCACTGGACCTCGTGACGTGCCCATACCAAGCCATCTTTCCCCTTACGATAGCTGTGAACAGATCATCGAAAGGCCCAATTGCGTTTTCCACTCTTCGTCGTATTTCTACGTTCATGACACGATCCTTATATGTAAAATTTAAGAGTTTTCTAAAGCACCTCATTTCCATTGCATGTATTCTCCACTGGATATTCGCAGTAATGGTCCAAGTCTCACAAGCATACACAAATATTGATATCACCAATGAGCGCATTAGTCTAACTTTTATGCTGAGGAAGAGCTGCTTATCCTTCCATATAAGATAGCGCCGCATGCCATACTAGGTCAAACGCCATTTTGAAATCAATGAAGACATGATATATGTGTTGTTGATACTCTAAGTATTTCTCATTCAATATCCGCATATTAAATATTTGTTCGATGGTGCTTCTCTTGGTCGAAACCCTGCTCTGTCTGTGGTTTTAATCTGTTGATTATTCTTAAGAATACTTTGCTATGATGCCTACTGATGCTAATTGTTCTACAATTCTGACACATCTTTAGGTTCCATGATTTAGACAGTGGTAAAACCACTGATTTTGTCCAGATGGCTGGCCACTCTACTGTCCACCAAATTATGTTACATATGTATGTCAGAGCCTCAATTACTACCGCACCTCCCACTTGGAAAAGCTCTGCTGGGCTGGGATATTATCCACACTCACAGCTTTCCCCTTTTTTTAGCATCTTCACCGCTTGAGTTACTTCCTCTCTTGTCATCGGTTAATTCTCCTCTAACATATTCATTTCGGGGGCGATTACATTTCCTGGGTCACCTCGGCCCTCATACTTATATACCTCAGAACAGTACTCTGTCCAACGCGCCGGAATGTCTTTGGCTTTGTCTTTGGCTTCTATCATACATTTTCCTCTCTCATCCGGAATCGTTGTACCTTGTATAGGTCTTATTAGGTCATGGACTATTTTATGTGCACCCTTGGCATCGTTTCATCCAAAAATGTGTTCGATATCTGAGCACTGAGCAGTTATCCATTCTACCTTGGCCTTTATGTTTCCATTTACCTCTCTGTATTTCGTAATCCCATCCAGGGTATTCTTCGACCTCTTCATTTATCTTCTCTTGTATCTCGAGTATTTTATTTGTAATCCATGACTTCCTTTATACCCTTCGCTTCCCTAAAACCTCAGTTGCCGTGCTTCGTCTTCTCACGGTCAAATCTTAGTCTAGTTACCTCTCTGTTCACAACATTGTTAAGTTGGAGACATATGGTCATCATCACTAAGTCGTGGTCGCTCCCTATATCGGCTTCTGAGAAACTCCTTGTCTGTGCTCTATTGATAATGGATCTGAACCGCTTCTCAACCAGAATCTAGTGATTGCCAGGATCGATTTGAAGTATCTCCGTAGCTTGAATCTGTGGTTGTAAATATGCACGTGATATCGAAGTTTCCCATGTATTTATGGATACAGTGAGAAGCATTGTTTGCATATATTTGATTTGACTTTTAAACTACACAAATCCAGAAAATGGAAACATATACAAATATAAGACCCCTAAATACTAGACGAGAGGAAAGAGTGCTGACACATAGTGAAAAGATGCTACGCATGCCTGATCATCCCATAGATATCAAACTAAAACACCCAGTTAAAAATAGGCTAAAGAGAACCAGCTTCATTCATATATCAAACTACCTACACCAAAAATATGGAGAACTAATTCCCAACCAGCCTTCAGAAATAGAAATGCTTATTAACTATGAAGAGCCAATCTACAACATAAACAACATAGAACATGTTCTCAAATCTATCCTCTTAACAATAATTTAGTATTCTTCGTGACGATGCTCTATTTTTGAAATCATGTTACTGGTTTTGTTTCTTCTATGTTATCGGTTCGTCCATACAAAGTTATAATGTTGAGTGTCAGTATTTTGCTAATTGTTATTATTAATCATCACGCTGGGGCTCAGTTAAAAACGTCCGTGTAGTCGAATTTTGTCAATATGACCTTGAGTATTTATCACTACAAGGCAAGCTGCTACTCGCATGACATTTGCTGAAATGTATCTAGAGTAAACTAGGTCAGACTTTTTACTAGAGGACCGACCGACAGAGATGTTAAAGCAATTTAAACATCCAAATGTGTTGCGCAATACAGATTCGACATTACTGATAGCAGACACACAGGTACTCATTATGTTTGTATTTCAGCAATTGACCAATGATATGAATACTGATGCGTCCGTAGTTGTAAACATTATTTTTAAGTAACTCTTCTTTTTCGACCGACGCCCCATTTCCTGTTCCTGCAACATCTGTATCGAAAATCTATTCACTGCAATGGCATCGTCCAGTAATCAGTCATTGTCTGATTTCACAATGCCTTCATTGTCCGTGTCTGATGTCCTAACTATGGAATTGGAACATAAAATATCAGCTCTGTCAGTGTCGCAAAACGAAACAGGACAAGGACATGTCCTCCACACAAGTCGTTGAAGGTTTGAGTCATCTATGACTGATATACACCAATGACGGAAAAAAACCTTTTGCACACAACGAAGCAACCATTGGTAATCATACTTAAAAGAATGCCAGAACCTTAACACGTTTGACCTCGTAAGGGCAATATTGTACACTAGTTGTATCGGTATTTGACCTCATAAGTTCTTCTTTTTCTTCTTCATCGTACGCAGTCAGACAGTAACCATTATTTTTTAGAAAAAAGCGGCGGTCATCCTGAGGCTGTCGACACTGCCATAGAGCTTGTCTTGTGGTTCCACTGGTGATGGCCACATCTGCTCTCTCTGATCCTCGTATGTCGGGCAGTTCTGCAGCAGATGCTCAGCGGTCATTTTCTCGGTACCACACGGGCATTCGTCGGTACCACCTATCTTCAATTTGTTGAATAGGTGGTACTTCAGTCTATTGTGGCCAGTGCGAAGTCTGAAGACAACGACCTGCTCTCTTCTGTTCAACTGGTAATAGGCATCGTTTTTGGTGTAGCCGGTATGTTAAGTTTCCCATTTGGTCATGTATCTGGCTTTAATAAGCCATTTTGACTCTTCGTACGTCATACTAGTATCTGTTTGTGGTAGTCTTGCACCTTCTTTTGCCAGTATGTCTGCCTCCTCGTTGCCTTGGATGTTGCAGTGTGATGGGAACCACTGTACCACTACCCTTTTTGGTGCGGACTGCTGGCATAGTTGACAGAATGCTGCTCTTAAGTCATTGAGCTCAGTGTTTGTCTGGCTTTTTAGTGCTGTGACTACGGCCAGAGCATCTGTAAGCAGGACTATATGGCTTTCATTTTCTTTATGTGTCACCATTTCTTCCACTGCCACCCTCAGTGCCTCTGCCTCCGCTCTGAAATTGCTTGTGTACTTACCAGTAGCGAATGACAGTGTTATTTTTCTGCCATTTGATAGGTTCAGGAATGCTCCTGCCCCTCCGTTCTGTGTAGTGTTTGTTACAGAACCGTCGGTGTATGCATGGGTCCAGTCCATGCTTGGGTAGTTTTTCGATATAAAGCTTAGAGTAGTATCTCTCCTTTCTTTTTCAGTCTGGCAGTTTTTGTTTCCAATACCTGGTATATTTTCTACCACCTCTGGAAATATATCCTGCCTCTAGGTAGGTTTTCGTACAGTAGTGATGGGCTTTGGTGGTGTTAGTGCGTTTATGGGATCTTCGTGCATCTTTGCTTTGGCTATTTCTGCAAAGTTTCTCCGCTTTAGTTTCCCATTTCCCAAATTTTTTAGTATCTGGTGCATTGGGTGGTCAGTCAGTCTTCGGAGTTTCTCTGACTGCAGCTGGGCTCTGCAGTCTCTTCTATCGGTCATGGGTTGCAGCTTTGTAATCTTTTCAAGTTCTACAATTGGCGTTGACTTCATGCCTCCTGTTATAACTCTCATGGGTTGGTTTTGAAGTTTGTTAACTTTATCGAAGTTCGCCTTTGCTGCTGTAGTCCATGCCGCAATGCCGTACTCGAGAACTGGTCTCACTCTTCCAGTGTACAGTTTCTTTAGTATGCCTTCGTCTGCTCCCCAGCTTGTGCTAGCAAGTTTCCTCATGATTGCCATTCTTTCTCTGGCTCTCATTCGGTTTCTCTCGATCTGACTTTTCCATGTCATGCGCCGATCAAATGTGACTCCCAGATAGTTTATGTTGTCGTTTGGCTGCAGGAATTTGATATTTAAACTTAATTTGGTGTTTTGGGGTTTGATTGAAAGCGAGAATATTGTACATGTGGTGACCTCGTAAGTTCAACATTCGACACACGTTGTCATGTGTCTGACCTCGTATGGGCAACACTGGACACTAGTTGAGTCAGGTATGTGACCTTGTATGGACACTATTGGGCACTAGTTGTGTCAGGTATTTGACCTCGTAAGGACAACTATGGACACTAGTTTTGTTAGATATTTGATCTCGTATGGGCAACAGTGGGCACTAGTTGTTTCAGGTAGTTGACCTCGTAAGGACAACATTAGACACTTGTTGTATCAGGTGTCTGACCTCGTATGGGCAACACTGAACACTAGGTAAGTCAGGTATGTGACCTTGCATGGATAATATTCAACATATTAAACACTAGTTATTTCAGGTATTTGACCTCGTAAGGAAAACTATGGACACTAGTTTTGTCAGATATTTGACCTCGTATGGGCAACATTGGACACTAGTTATGTCAGATTTGAAAGAATAGAACCATTGTAACCTTCAAAGCATGTTATAGTAGACGACTTGAGAGGGTTGTGCATGGGGCTAGCAATCCCATCAGGTAGAAACCATTCCTATTAAAACCGTCACTTCAAATGCTGAGATGTAAAATTAATACAAAGCGACGATCTGCTTCTCTTTTAACGAAAAGGTGAATAAATAAATAGGCAATCTTAGATCCAATGATCAAAAGTGAACTTTGATACCTGTACATGTGGCCAGTAGAATATGTAAACAGTTTATAGAAAATAAAGTGTGCTCAAATGTTAAATAAATTAAAGAAATTGTTTTCGCCGTTCATGTATAATTTATAAATATTAAAAAATAATTATTTGTTCTTATCATTTACACATTACTTGCAATTGTCGCTTTTGAATTATTTATTTTATGATCCAAGTTCTAAGTATTACATTTATTTTGGTGTCGTGTCCCGAAAGTTGATGAACAAAGTATTGCTTAGCTAGCTGATTAAAAAAAAAGGTTGTCAATACCTGATTTATAGTGAGATCCAGGCAGAAACGGAATGTTCGCACTCCATTATATCTAACTGACGAAACGGAAACAGCAGGTGATCTCATCTCATCTGATGAGGCATGGCACTCTGGGAAAAATACATAATTTGTAGCATCATCGATTATTCAAGTTATCATTAAAGATAACTGGATCGACGTATTTGCAGAAGTGTGAATTCTCATTTCTTGTCCCTTAGGTTTCCTCAGATTACTCGACAACTTGATCAAATTGAGCAGGCCACAAATATTTCTTGGAATGGCCGAGCCCTGTTCGATATTCCATATTATGGCAGTACGGATGTCGATCACAATGTTTTCTTGTTTCGAGACATTTGCATTTCGAGCGCTTCTCTGATACAAACGAGAAGATATTTATGAAATTTCGTAATTATCTAAATGTTTGTTTGCATTATTTACTTGTTTTGTTCCTAATTAGCATTTCTGATTGTTTGCTTACATGATTGTCTATTCGCATGTATCCCTACTTGCTATTATGCTTGTGTGTGGGAGAAATATAAAGTGGAAGTGAAAAAACAGTGGTTAGAGTATGGTACAGATGTCAATCAAGTCAAAAAGAGGAATATGAGGAGCTGATTAGTAGCATAGAAAAGGCAGATACGCGGAAATTATTGTTAATGGAGAATTTCAACTTTCCAGAAATAAAATGGAATATGACAGAAGCACGTAGAATCAAAACCTTTTGTTAAGTGCATAACTGATAATTTTTTGATTCAACACGTAGAAGCAGCTTCCAGATGCAAAAACACGATCGACCTAGTTTTTACTACACAGGAAAAAAATGATGTAAAACGTTACTATTGGGTAATTGTTTGGCTTAAGTGACCATCAAATCATCCGTTGGGATCTTATAGCAGGGAAAAAAGTAAACATAAACACCCGAACATACGACTACTCTAAGACAGATGTTAAGAAGATGAAAGAGGCAGCGAGCCACATAATCTGGAAAGACATTGTCGGAGAAATAGGTGTTGAACAATAGTGGGAGAATTTCGAAACAGTTCTAGAAAAGCTGAAAGAGGTATATGTGTCAGGTATGGAAGTAAACCCCTAACGTAAAAAGTAGATAACTAGATTTGTAATTAAATGTAGAAGCGTTAAACATAAAGCATGGAAAAATATATAGAGGTAGGTAAATAAAAAAAAACACATTAGAAATATTTGGACAAGCAAAACATAGCTCAGAAAGTGAACAAAGCAGCAAAAATGGACTAAAATAAACTTGCTCTTATGGTCAAAACTGATAGTAAAACCTTCTTTTCTTATGTTAAAAATAAACAAAAAACGAAAGACAAAATAGGCCCTATCATAGATACCACCGGAAAAATAATAAGTGAGAATAGGGACTCAGCTATTCTACTAAATCAGTACTTTAGCACAGTCTATACAATAGAAGACTGCTCCAAGTTCTCAGAGACTTTATATATTTTCCAAAGAGACATAGATACAGATGGATTACGATCAATCTTTATTACAGAGCAAATGATTTTTTTAAGTTGGAGTGGTTCAAAGTGGATAAATATCCAGGGCAAGATGGTATTCATCCACAATTTATGTTTGAAATTAGAGACCAACTAGCTAAACGATTTGCTATATTAAGTTTTCTATCACTTACAAAAAGGATTGTTCCAGGGGATTGGAAAGACGCAGGAGTGATCCCCTTATTGAAAAATTGCAAAAAAATCAGACCCAGCAAATTATAGACCGGTGTATTTAACTAGCGCAGTCAGTAAATTGTTAGAGTCAATAATCAAAGAAAACATTGTAATGCAATTTACACAAGTTTAATCTAATCAGAAAGTCAGCATATGTTTACTAGAGGGAGATCATGCTTAAATCTATTAGAATTGATGGATGCTACTAAAATTATAAAGGGGAGCCAGTGGATGTTATTTATCTTGATTTTGCTAAGGCCTTTGATATAATACATCATCAACGATTATTTATGAAGTTAAAATCACATGGAATAGGTGGATAAGTTGCCAAAATGGGTTGAACATTAGTTAACCGGAAGAACGTAGAGGGTTGGCATTAATAAGGAGTATTCTGAGTGGTGTCAAGTAAAGAGTGGAGTGCCACAGAGATCGGTTATGGAACACAATTTTGTTCTATATATGTATAAGCGATTTGAACATTTATATCACTTCCGTGATTGCAATATTCGCTGATGGCACAAAACTATGGAGTAGTGTCTCATCTAAAGCAGAAGTGGATATATTGAGGTCGGATTTAGATGAATTTAGAAAATGATTTGCGAGCTGACAAATGGAGTTTAATGTAGCTAAATGTACAGTCATCCACATGGGTAGATCAAATATGGAACATCCTTACAGAATGGGCGAGAACAATATTAGAATTATTGAAAATGAAAAGGGCCTAGGGGTTATAATAGATCATACAGGTAAATTGAGTGAGCAAGTCCAGGTAGCAATGAAAAAGAAAAATGTAATGGTAGGAATGATAAAATGAAATATTAAACGTAGGAGCTAGGAAGTGATAGTCAAACTGTATAAAGCATTAGTTAGACCTAGATTGAAGTACGCAGTACATGTGTGGAGTCTTTATCGTAGAGGGGAGATAAGCATGCTGGAAAGGATGCAAAAAAGAGAGACAAAGCTGATAGGCGAATTCCAGAATTACAGTTATGAGGAAAGAGAAAAACCGGCCTATAGTGTCTTGAAAAGAGAAGAATTCGAGGACACTTAATACAGGTTTATAAGATAATCAAAGGAACGGATAAACATACTATAACAAGTTGTTTTTTTTCAAAATATAACCACCTACAAGAACAAGAGGGCATAGCTACAAATTAACTAAAGAAAGGTCCAGATTAGATATTAGGAAATATTTTTTTAGCCAGACAGTGGTGAATGCTTGGAATGCATTGCCACAGAAAATAGTGGGGGCAGCGCTAATTAATGCATTTATGAATAGATTGGATGTACATAGCTTTTAGTGATAGGAAATGTAAAAGAAACTGGCTGTTTACAGACTCTGCAGACTCTTCTAAATCAGTATACAAACGTTAAGTTAAGTTAAGTTGTCTGCATGTTTGCTTGCTTCTTCAAACGAGTGTCAATCTGTAGCAGAAGGTTTGAATAATGTGCGTCTATGGTCATTGATAGTAAGAAAGGGAAATTACAGGCAATTTAATGTATATTGACCTTCATTCTTGCACATTGTGCAACACGTCTCTTCGGTCATTGATAGTAAGAAAGGGAAGTTACAAGCAATTTGTGTACATGTCACATGTATAGTGATGACAAATCATCGTTCAATCTGTCATTTTTTCTATATTTAAAGAAATGAAACAAAACCATTCATCTCCCTGCGGAGCAACGCTTCTATACAAATACTCACAAAGTATTCATGTCGTGCGCCTTTGATATGCTAAACTAAATTGGTGTAGTGTCTGTCGAGTGCTTCCTATTGGTACGCAGCTCTACAAGGGAACAGCAATGACAGAAATACAAAATTACAGTTCCTGGCTGATGTTCATTACCAAAGACTGGACAAACAAAAAATAAACAACTAAGCTAAATTAATATCAGTAACAGGCTGCTACCAGGTTTGCTGCTGTTGAATACCAACAACCAGTAGGGTTTCTCTCTTGTTTCGCCCTGATAAGGATGTTAAGTGGCAGGTTGTAGTAGCTTTCCTCACATCCTTAGCGTGCTGATGGAAGTGGACCGGGTTCCCCCAGGCGGTTGTGCTATGCTTGGCTTCATCTGCGAGTCGCTCACTACTACAGGGATCATGTCGATCCCTCACTTTGTTATCCGGTCTGCCTTGAAAATTGCCCGTTTTGAAGAAGGGCTGCGAGAATGCCGAAGTAAGGGTTTTGGCCAGCATATTTTGCCTGACCGCGACTAACATGACTGATCAGTAAGTCTTGGTTGACCAAACGTTAGTCTTCCACCCCTGCTAGCCGGATTAAAATCCAATAAATCATATCAGCAGTTAAAGTGTATGACCTAAAGCACAGATATACAAGCAATGAATATCATCTTCATCTGGTTGACCAGTCCTAACACTGGTTGTAAGGTTATCTAAGCATGTCTCTTTATTGAACCTTATTATGTGCTGCTCTTCATTTCTGCATGTCTAAGATGTGCAGAACAGGGGCCTAAATCTAGTCACAATACGTTTCAGCAAACCAACTCTATAAATTGGTACCTCGCTCTGTTTTGGCAGACTTCCAAACCCACAACATTAACCTTGACCTTGGTTGCATTTGGTTGAAGCATTTGGCCCCTTGTTTCTTCCTGAGTAGTCCATTCCATGATATGTTTGAAATAACATTCTGGTATGAAATGATGAAAGCTGCACTAATATTTTTAAAACTCGCTAAAAGTCATAAGCTACTAGGCAAAAAAGCGGTAAGTTAATTCCAGTGCAGAATGTGCCGTTGAAGATAAAGTACTAGAGACGTGTTGTAACAATCTCCCAGCTTTTTATTAAGTGATGTGACCAATTATGTTCTTTCTTGTCTTGTGTTTTCTAACTTAAAACGATACCAATTTACAACTGGTTGACAAACGTGCCGAGACATGAGATGATTAAACACGTTCCCATTCCTTGTAGAAAACAGTCATATTTAATACTGTGATATAATAATTGCTCGCATCATTGGAGTAAATGTATGGAACAGTGAAATAACTTATTCCCAAGTTGCAGCGTCAATGTTTATAGCAGCTGGATATAAGCTTAGATATGAGCTGAGATAAGCTGAGATGAGCTAAGGTGTGAGCTGATATGAGCTGAGGTATAAGCTGAGGTATGAGTTGAGGTATGAGCTGAGATTGGAGCTGGATATGAGCTGAGATGAGCTGATTTGAGCTGAGGTATAAGCTGAGGTATCAGTTGAGGTATGAGCTGAGATAGGAGATGGATATGAGCTGAGATGAGCTGATATGAGCTGAGGTATAAGCTGAGGTATGAATTGAGGTATGAGCTGAAATAGGAGCTGGATATGAGCTGATATGAGCTGAGATATGAGCTATGAGCTGAGATATGACCTGATATGAGCTGAAATGACCTGAAATATGAGCTGAGATATGTGCTGGATATGAACTGAGATATCTGAGATATGATCTGAGGTATGAGCTGAAGTATGAACTGAGATATGTGCTGGATATGAACTGAGATATGAGCTGAGGTATGAGCTGAGATTTGAGCTGAGAAATGAGCTGGATATGAACTGAGATATGAGCTGAGGTATGAGCTGAGATTTGAGCTGAGAAATGAGCTGGATATGAGCTATGAGCGTCGTGCAAATCCAAGTTAACGCGTCTGTTAGATTTCTTGGTATCTACTCTAGAAGACAGTCGGATAATATCACGCATCACAGACGTCCTACAGTAATTCAACCATTCAAAGCACCGCTTTGCAGGTCATATAGCTAGACGACAAGACGGAAGATGAAGTACCATAACCGCCAAGTGGTACCCGCACAACAAAAAGAGACCTCACTGGCGGGATTCACTAGACAAGCACAACATACACGACCCCACAACAAACATACTACTATCCCACTGGACAACACGCGCCCGCGACAGAAACGACTGAATCCAAAGTTGGGACCCGCTCAAGAATGACCACCCCTTGACGAAGAACGGGTCGAACTAAGAACTAAGAAGAACTCTAGAAGACTGGATCTTCTGGACCTTAACAGTTGGTTTTCTTCGTGTCACTATATTACCAGGGCCCAAAACCAGCAACGAATTGTAATGATGTAGGCTGTCTAGCATGTCATAATATGTGACTAAGTAGAGTTGTCATGGGGTTGACTACAACGTCATTTAGAAACTGTAATCCCCAAAAACGTCCACGTTCTGGAACTTGGCGTGTATTTGTTATTTGTTCCACAGGGAACTGAAATGATTTTGTGTTATTAATTGATAGTTATGAAAGTATAATATTTCTAACTGTTTTTGTTATTGAAAGCGCATGCAAGCGAGAATAATACATGATATGAACGTGAATGTCTGCTGATAATTGCTTGCATTACAAGATATCACTTTATTTATAGATACGCTGAAGATGAAGATATTAAGAATGATCTCTGAGCTCATCTATAACAGAATAGAAGATAACACGAGAATGGCAGTGATAATTTGGAAATGAGTTGTCAGGGGCTGAACTGCGTGCAAATATTGTATTGGACTTGAATAAGAAAGCACCAGTAAGGCAAATAAGAAAACTATTGACAACAAATAGACAATAAATGTTATATATCGATGTTAATAACAGACTATTTGAGTTAATATTATAAAACAAATGTACATGAGTGTTTTTATAAAGTGCTATCGAATGTATATATTTATGCAGGAGCGTGAAGTCATTGATTACCGAGACGGTCAGAAAAGATATTGCAGGTGATGTTTATCACCGCATCAATACCAGATCAATGAATCAATATTGGCCAAAACACAGAAATCGATGGATCACATTCTGTACCGTTGTTTTCATGAATGTATGGTAAATCCTGCAAGCAGACTGACAACTATGTCACTGCTTCCTCGTGTGAGATTCCTGTTACAAATTATAAGGAATATGTCCCAGATACCGCATTCAAAACATCGTAAATCAAGGCAAACATTATAAATTTAACCTGACTTTGAGTATAACATCTGAGCTCTGCAAAACCATTCACAGCCACAAGGTTAGGATTCATTAAGTATTTATATGCCAAAACAAGTCGTTATTGATTACTAAGACGAACGAATAGTGCTACGAAATGCTGACAGATAACCAAGTATCCTTACATAAAAAAATAACAATCAAACAGAAAGTCGATGACTGTGAAGCATAAGAAACAAAAATATGACTGCACTTTACAACAAATTCAGTAGAACATATCTAGATAGAGTGGTATGTGGTGGGAGGATGTAAGCTCAGGTAGATATCTACCAATACAACCACATATTTTCTGGTTAATGCCCACTGAGAAAAACAGAGTGGTCATATACTGGTCTAGAATAATGGAATTAGAGGAAAGAGCAACCTGAGCCTCCAGCAAAGAATTAAGACGGCTCAAATCAGAATTGGTAGGGCCCGACTACTGCATCCCTATAATCAGTTGGGAAACTAACATGTTGTTGTTGTTGTTGTTGTCTATAGTTGCTCGTGCTGTAGTTTTCACTCTGAGCCTGTTCTCACTTGAAGCATGTTGTAGTGACTTCTAATACCACAGGGCGTACTGAAGAAGGCCGATCTTAGTCCTCCTAGCTGTAGTGATATAAAAAAGGTTTCTCAGTAGGATCACCCCTATAGGGATCACAGTCACGGTCCCACCTTCTTGATCAAGCTGCTGAGGCACACCATGATTCCATTGCATGGCGTAGAATCTTGGCCAATATGTTGCTCTTGACTTTAACATGATTGAGCGACTTGACATTCGAACAATAATAATACGAGTAGTCAAGTCTCAAATCTTAAACTTACACTGAGTCCACAGGTCAAGTCTCAAATCTTATACTTACACTAAGTCCACAGGTCAGGTCTCAAATTATGTACTTACACTGAATCGACGGGTCAAGTCTCAAATTATGTACTTACACTGAATCCACGGGTCAAGTCTCAAATTCTGTATTTACTTGAGTCCACGGGTCAAGTCTCAAAATCTATACTTACACTCAGTGCACGGGTGAAGTCTCAAATTATGTACTTACACTGAGTCCACAGGTCAAGTCTCAAATCTTCTACGTTCACTGAGTCCACAGCAAGCACAGCAGCAGATTATAAATGACAATGCATACGCTTGTAAATCTTCTTCTTCTTCTTCGTTCTCAATCTCCCGCTACAAAACCCTGAAAGGACTTAAGTAGCAGAATGTAGTCAAGAGAACGGAATGCGTTGTGTCGTAATTTACAGCTTAACTGCGATATTTGCACCTTTTGGTCCAACACATCCGTTTAAAGCAAGCATTTTTTTAAGTACCGGGTTAGCATTCCCTATTCTATCCCGTCTCCTTAGCCAGTCTGCCCTGCTGCAGCCTGTTATTCAGGATCACCGCGTGGAGGTGTAGAAGGGTCTTGGCACCTTTGGTTCGCCGGCCCTGACGCTAGCAGTCAGCTATGGGTCGCTGACCACTGCAGCTCATGCGCTGCTCAGAGAGGCTTGTAAATAATTCAGTTTTTGCAATTTCGTAAACGGTTATTTGCCTGGACTGATTTAGTGATGCACGCGATATGCAACTGCTGCCGTTTTCAATTAGAAACGCGATTTCGATATATATTTATATTTACAGTCACATGACAGTCTAACAGCTAGAGGCTGGGCCCATAAGTGTTTGTCTCGGAGGTCATTATAGTACAATACCACGCTAGATAAAATTGGTATGTAGGTAGGTAGGTATGTAGGCAGGTATGTAGGTAGGTAGGTATGCAGGTATGTAGGTAGGTACGTAGGTAGGTAGGTATGTAGATATCGTCGCGCCAACCGACAATTAGCACGATGAGTGAATACCAGGCATCCTGCACTGAGGATAATGTCTTTCTGATTTGACCCCACCTGATGATGCATGGACAGAAACGGTCACGAGACCACGACGGAGCGGATCGCATCCCAATACGTGCTGTCTAAGGCCTCTTGGCCGGTACATCCTTGAGAATGTGAGCCACAAGTCCTAACAGCGTCAAATAGCGACGGTTTAGCATGGTGATTGTCTTCTCGAGGTCTGCTGTTGGGTGACTTCGTCTTTTGAGACCCGGTCGTACTGGTGGCATCGTACAACTTCCCCTCAAGTTGCACATATGAAAGACTTCAATGCGCATTACTGATCGCCCTGCAGAATAGTACAGGTTTAGGAACCGTACAGCAGGATGAAGACTACATAGGTCATGTAAATTCGTAGCTTGCTTTTCTGTGAAATCCTCTTCTGGCTCCAGACTCGATACAGGGCGTTAATAGAGGCGATTTCCAAACCGAGTCTTCAGATTATTTCGTGCGTCGAAGTTTTGTTTACTGCCCAAGTAAATAAAATCCTTAGTGGAATTGACACGGCTGCCATCGACAGTAATCCCTTCTGTTGTGGGATTGCACCGAAGCTTGTGTATGTTGGTTGTGCATTAGCGATTTAGAGGTCTAATCTAGAATACACGGTCTTTTAAGTGCACAAGTGTTTTTATCAGAGCCTGAGAGTAGGTCGTGGTATTTCCGCGTGAGCAGTGAGGTCGAGCTCGGTCACACACAGCTGTCCGAGGATGACTCTTAGGTTTTAGATTCCCAGCTGACCAGATCATGTCCGTGGCGAGCCAGAACGATGTCGGGGCGAGGACACATCCGTGTCGGTCACCGGGTGATGCGGTGAACATGTCCGAGAGATGGTGATCCAGACGGACTAATGATCCAGTGCTGCAGTGTAGCTGGATGATTAGCCGTTGCAGTATGCAGGGAACTCCCGCGTGTTTTAACGTAAATCACTGGGCAGATCTAACCGAGTCAAAGACAGTCTTGAGGTCGACGTAAACGACGCGAAGGAGGTGGCTGAGTTCCCGGTGTATCTTCAAGAGTAAGCAAGAGCAAGGATGGCATCGATAGTTTAACGGCAGGCAGTCATGCCAACTATTTTGGGTGCTGATTCCCTCTGATTAAAGGCTGTAGGCGGGAGAACAATATTTTGGCAACAACTGTTTCCGGAGACAGTAATGCTATGGGCCTACAGCAGCTACATTCAGAGCAAAACGATTGTCCTTTGTATAGGGAGATGATAAATTCGTCATTCCGTGCAACAGAAACATGTCCATTGGATCATACTGTTCTCAGTAGTTGAGTTGATGCAGGGGGAAACTTATGGAGTGACGTGCATATTGTTGCAGCTCGAGAGTAATGCCATCAGAGAAATGGGTGCCAGTTAAACTAGGTCAACCTGTCTCAGATGTATGGGTCTGGAGCAACCGTTGTTAAATCTCGAAGTACTCTTACATACAGATTGTTACACTGGCCATTAGTGTGGTCAGTGAATTGTGCACATTGGTAAGTTGGAAATCAGCTTAGTCGAGAAGTGCACATGGCGCCAACCGTCTTGGATCACGAAGAATGTACACATAATGATCGATGATCAATTAAATGATGCTCATTATGGTATGCTCAGTGTAGGCACTGGTATCAACAGTAGTCTTAGAGGCTTCAATGTTCAAGATTTCATCTTTTGGTGAGGTAAGGAACCAGGTGCATTACTCGCTGCCTGATCTTCACCGAACATAAGTGATGTACTCATCTGCTATTAGGTAGATTGACGCATGCCGATACCGGGAAGAGATGGCGATTCCTATGCTGTGAGAGAAGAGGCAAACCAAGTATACAGAGTTATATTTGCTATTTAGCAAGTACTGCTGATCATCTGAGGACCTAAGTCAACTACTGCTAATGTCAGGTTGGAGAAAGTTAAATAATTTATGTCTATAAGGATGATCTGTTGTGAAACCTAAGCTGGCTCTCGCCAAACACTAGTTGATTATCGCCGAACTCTTAGTATCTTCTCGCGAACCCCTAATTGTCTCTCACTAACACCTGTCTCTCGTTAACCTGTACCTACCTCACTCAAACCCTTACTTACCATTCTTACCCTTACCTGCCTCTCATTTGCCCTACCTGCCAACATCTAGACGAAACATCTACAAATCATATATGACGTCATGCAAACGACTAAAAGCTATAATCTGATTGGCCAACATGTAGCCCGCGCGCTAATATTAGCTGCGACTTAAATTTTTGTTATGGACATATTTACATTTCGTCAAGTTCTTTACTATATACGCTTATATTTTCGTGACGTTGAGATATTGTAGAGCGCGTAGCCTCTGTGTGTTGGTTATGTTTGCTTGGCAAGAGCTTTCGTCACGTCTTTGTGAGACACGTCGTTGAACCATCAAAATAATTCGGTAATAGGACTTTCATTCAGGTAATAAGGGAAATAATATCACCATCTTGCAGGAGGTCATTTTTGAATATCAATGAACTATCGGCAGCGTCGTGTGATTGTCAAATGTGAGTTAGGTATGGGTGTCTAATTAGGCTCAGTGTTATATACTTGTATTATGTGTATTGTGGTGACTGTTAGTCACTTGTTGTCTGTCTGTCACTGTTAATCACTTGTTGTGTGTCTGTCACACTTAGTCCTTTATACTTAATGAATCTCTGTTCTTTGTTAGTGTCTTGGACTGTTAAAACGCGGCTCCGGGTCGATTTTGTTACCAAAGTAGGTTTGTGCTATATTGATTGTGTGGCAGCTGACCTGTGATTAGCCGTTCGAAGGGTGTTATTTCTTTGACTATCGGTCTTATTTGCTCACTTACATATTCCTTACAATTCTTCTTCTTCTTCTTCTTCTTCTTCTTCTTCTTCTTCTGCGTTCACTCTCAATCTTCCTCTACCAAGTCCTCAACAGGGCTTTGCAAGTAGCTAGATGTAGTTCGAAGAACGGAATGCGTTGTGTCGAGAGTTTACAATTTGACTGCGATATGTGTACCTTTCGGTCCGACACATCCGTCTTCGGCAGACCTTACAATTCTTAGTTTCTCTCTCATTCTTTTGTACTATCCTTCTATCACGTTCACTCATTCTTAGCTCTTTCTCTCTCTCTCTCTATCTCATTCTTCCATTGTTACTTTTAATATCTACAGCCTAGTTGTGTACGTGGCAAACACACTCCCAGCCTCTGGTACATTACTAACCTCTGGTACAATCATAGCATCTAGTACATTCCTAGCCTCTCGTACATTCCTAGCTTCTGGTACATTCCTAGCTTCTGGTACAATCATAGCATCTAGTACATTCCTAGCTTCTGGTACAATCATAGCATCTAGTACATTCCTAGCTTCTGGTACAATCATAGCATCTAGTACATTCCTAGCTTCTGGTACAATCATAGCATCTAGTACATTCCTAGCTTCTGGTACAATCATAGCATCTAGTACATTCCTAGCTTCTGGTACAATCATAGCATCTAGTACATTCCTAGCTTCTGGTACAATCATAGCATCTAGTACATTCCTAGCTTCTGGTACAATCATATCATCTAGTACATTCCTAGCTTCTGGTACAATCATAGCATCTAGTACATTTCTAGCTTCTGGTACAATCATATCATCTAGTACATTCCTAGCTTCTGGTACAATAATAACATCTAGTACATTCCTAGCTTCTGGTACATTCCTAGCTTCTGGTACAATCATAGCATCTAGTACATTCCTAGCTTCTGGTACAATCATAGCATCTAGTACATTCCTAGCTTCTGGTACATTCCTAGCTTCTGGTACATTCCTAGCTTCTGGTACATTCCTAGCCTCTCGTACATTCCTAGCCTCTGGTACATTCCCAGCCTCTGGTACATTCCTAGCATCTGGTACATTTCTAGATTTACTTATATGATTGCTTCATGATGGTTCCCTAGGGACAAATGATTGAAACGGATGCTCTCTGTAAATTGCTTCTGTGTGCAGTCATAGCAACAACTAATCCGTATATTCATCTTTACCGCTTGACGTGGTCACATGAGCAATGGAACGAACAGTTTGGAATGTTAATTGAGGCATTCGAAATGTAGATATGTTACGTTGAAGAATATGGAGCACCTCGCTGAAAACAAAAACAAGTCATTGCAGAAACAATGATGTCGATTAGGATGAGATGCTTCAGATGGATGCTTGGAATAACATACAGGTACCGTGTCACAAATGTCCACGAACGAAACACAATTACAGTCATTACATCATACCAGACCTCTTAGTAGTAGTAAAAATTCGTAAGTTCCAATTGTACGGCCATGTAATAAGATCAAGTGGACAACCAAATAAGATACTCAAAAGCACAATACTCGGCAGGTAAAAGAGTCGCTCTAATGGGCACTGGCAAGATGATATTCGAATGTGGACGAGCAAAACATTGAGGGAGAATGAGGTTATGGCGATGGACAGACGGAAGTGACGACGACTGGTTTATGACGACTGGTTAACCGATGTGTGAGTTTATCTTAATAGACTAAAACACTAGAGTAAAGTAGACCTGCAGCTCATTAGGCGCCATCTATCCTGCTCTAAACAAATCACCTAACCAGGCCGGTGTTGCGCCATGTCACAATTAGTCAACTTTTACGACTAGTATCAGAAAAATCAAAACTAGTATTAAAAAAAGGGATTTCATATAAAAACGAAATAACTTCTCGCAGAGAATCATTGCTTGATGGAATATTAGAGAGTAAACGCTCGAGGTAATAATATTCACGTGAAAGAAAAAGATTTAGGATTGGACAGAAAAATAAATATCAGAATGCACAACCGAGTAAAAAAGATAGAAGACGTGAGATATCCACAACAGCCGAACATGTAGGTGGAGATGGCAGCTGATTTAATCTCTGTTAGCTCCTCCCTACAGATGATAGCTACATCAGATTAAATCACCGATTAAACAATCAGATGATATAGGGTAAAGATAAACATTAGTCTAAGCCCCCGATTAAACAATCAAATTGTATAGGGTAAAGATAAACTTTAGTCTAAGCCACCGATTAAACAATCAAATGATGTCGGGTAAAGATAAACATTAATCCAAACCACCGATTAAACAATAAAATTGTACAGGGTAAAGATAAACATTAGTCTACGCCACCGATTAAACAATCAAATGAATTAGGGTAAAGATAAACATTAGTCCAAACCACCGATTAAACAATCAAATGATATAGGGTAAAGATAAACATTAGTCCAAACCACCCATAATCAAACAATAAGATGATATCGTGTAAAGATAAACATTAGTTCGAGACACCGATCGAACAATCAGATGATATCGGGTTCAGATGAACTTAGTCCAACGTCCGAGACACTGATCACCGTCTTACTTGACACTCACGTCAGCCGTTAATAAGCGACGAGAGGAGTACTTTAGGATACTATCCGTTGGCCAAGTGTATTACGTTGATTGTTGCAAGTTTGTTTTGTTAGGGGATTTCTCATGTCATCTATTCATATGCCACGAGATAGTTCTCGAGCCTTGTATTCAGCTCTTCTTGTGCTATGTGCATGCAGGTGTAGTTGATCATCCCTTGAGATGACCGAAAAATTCGAAAAATCGATTTTTCGGTGTTGAAAGCTGTTCAGCACGTCAGGGCGTAATCATCATATTGCAATTGACATCATTTCTTATTTGATCTCTCATGGACTAGGACCAAGTTTGATATTAGTAGCGCAGAGTTGCTAACAATATACTGTTTGTCAGTTGTTGCTTCATGTTTTGAAGCAGTGGTGACAGTTGATAAATCACAGCAGATGCTCAGTTGCGTCTAGTTTCAATTTTTACAATCAAGTCTTCCATTTGCTGTGAAAATAATTTCCATGTATTTGAACTCTTGGGCCTGCTTAAGTTTGAAATTATTTATGCATGTGAAGTGGATATGGTGTTCTGCTAATCTTCACAGCTTCCGTCTTTGTTTTGCTGCTCTTCATTTTGAGTTTTTAAAAATGTGTAATTTTGCGGCATATTTCTCCTCTAATAGCTACATTTTTTATTGTTTTTAGAATTGTTACGGTTATCGGTCTCTCTTTTTTCTGAAATTTTCTAATAGTGTTTATGCCAATACCATCGGTTAATGATCAGTATATAAATGAGGGATTGTGGAAAAGTTGTGCAATATAGGATGAGGAAGTCAAGGCTGTTGCTGGAAATATGTGTGACCTTTAGTCCTTCTCTATGTATTCACCCTGCAAGGCGATACACTTCTCTCATCAATTCTTCACCTTCCTGATTGTAAAACTTTTCAATCTGAGCCCTGAACTACGTAATCACGTCCTGGACGTCCGAAACACCTGCGGGTATAAAATCATGGTCCATCCACCATACATACCGGTCTTGACATCTAGTGACTTCTTCTTATTCCCAAACATGAAGAATCCACTTCATGGAAGTCGTTTTTCTTAGATCAGGACTTGATTACTGAACTGGAAATGTGATTCCGAACCAAAACGAAGGAGTTCTTCAATCAGGGCAATCAGAATAGATGGGAAAAGTGTATCGCCTTGCAGGGTAATACAAAGAGAAGGACTACAGTTCACACCAATTTCCGGGCAAATGCCTTGACTCCTTCAGACTGTAGTGCAAAGCTTCTCGAACATCTTTCATATATATATGTATATATATATGTATATATATATATATATATATATATATATATATATATATATAAAGACTCTAAGGGATTACTGTAGGGTAATTATTCCTTATCTATCTGTGATGTGTTTGTTTGTTTTTTTGTTTTTTTTTACATATACTATGTTGTTATATTTCATTTCCGGTGTTGAAAACCCGTTATTTTGCCATGCTTGGCAAAAGTAAAGTAATCCATAGCATTAACATTTCAAAGGCTCGGCTATATAAGGACGGTAGCCATCTCCTCTTTTACTTCATGGACTGAACCTACACCCATTTACCCAGGCTGGGTCTTCTTCTTCTTCTTCTTCTGCGTACGCAGTCAGACAGTAACCATTATTTTTTCGAAAAAAGCGGCGGTCATCCTGAGGCTCTCGCCACTGCCATAGAGCTTGTCTTGCAGTTCCACTGGTAATGGCCACATCTGCTCTCTCTGATCCTCGTATGTCGGGCAGTTCTGCAGCAGATGTTCAGCGGTCATTTTACCAGTACCGCACGGGCATTCGTCGGTACACCCTATCTTCAATTTGTTGAATAGGTGGTACCTCAGTCTGTTGTGGTCAGTGCGAAGTCTGAAGACAACGACCTGCTCTCTTCGGTTCAACTGGTAATAGGCATCGTTTTTGGTGTAACCAGTATGTTCGGTTTCCCATTTGGTCATGTATCTGGCTTTGATAAGCCGTTTTGACTCTTCGCCAGGCTGGGTCGACACTGGTGCCGCTGCGATTTAAAAAATAACATTTCCACCTCAACTGGGGAATGTACCCTGGACTACTCAGATGCGAAGCCAGCTCACTAACCACTGTGCTACGCGGCTCCCATCCTTTGACATACATTAATAAGTTCACCTCTATTATTCTCCCTCTCTAATTAGACTCACTTAATCTTCCTAAGCAATAGTCATGTGATATTTGTTTTCTCTTCTCGGCTAATAAAATCGCATATTGCAATCAGATAATCCATCTGATTCACCTTATTAATAATGTCTGTAAGACCTTCACTTCCGTTTTCCTGACTTTCGTTCTTGTTGCATGGGACTCAGAACTGGATTGCCGTTGTTGTTTTTTTTTAACTTCGGTTGTTTGCATGCGTATTAGTTGTTCACGTGTGTGTTCTCTTTCTGCAATGAATTGTGCTTTCTATGGATATTCATTAACACCTACAGTTTGTTTTTTGTTTTGTTTGTGTCTTCACCGCCCCGAACCAGCAGTTTTTTTATTTGTGTCTTCGCAGCTCTAAAAAAGTAGTTTTTTTATTTGTCTTCACCACTTCGTACAAGTAAGTTTTTTGTTCGTGTCTTCACGGCTCTGTACAAGTAGTTTTTTGTTTGTGTCTGACCACTTCGAACAAGTAGTTTTTTGGTCTTCACCACTCCATACAAGTAGTTTTTTGTTTGTGTCTTCACCACTCCGAACAAGTAGTTTTTTGTTTGTGTCTTTACCACTCCAAAAGAGTAGTTTTTTGTTTGTGTTATCACCATTCCGAACAAGTAGTTTTTTTGTTATGTCTTCACCGTTCATAATAAGTAGTTTTTTTATGTGTGTCCTTACCACTCTGAACAAGTAGTTTTTTGTTTGTGTCTTTGCCACTCCGAAACAAGTAGTTTTTTGTTTGTCTCATTGCCACTCCGAACAAGTAGTTTTTGTGTTTGTGTGTTCACTGCTCCGAACAAGTAGTATTTTGTTTGTGTTTTTGCCACTCCAAACAAGTAGTTTGCATATGTCTCCTTGATGTTATGTCCCTTATTTTCCTGTACCTACTAGCCTAATGTCTGTATTTGATTTAATTAATTTATATAAACTCTGACTCATTTCTACCAGGTCCACAAACATATATTGTTAATTGTGTTGTGTTCCTGTTCCATAGACCTTCAGCGTTTTCAGTCCGTATTGTATTGCTACTTTAATGTCTTTGTAAAATAAAATACTGCCTGTGGACTTCCTAGGCCAGTCACAGTAGTGTCAATGTCCATATTGTCATGGACTATGTAAACTCTTAGTTTGGCCCGAGTTCACCTCCTACGATGTTGACGTAAGGATGAACTTTCAGAACAGATAGAAAGTAGAACATCACTAGACACATACATGGGTCGAAACCATCCGTCACAGAATCAGAGAACAAGTCACCAGACACAAACATGGGGCGAAACCATCCGTTACACAATCAGAGAACAAGTCACTAGACACAAACATGGGGCGAAACCATACGCCACACAATCAGAGAACAAATCCTTAGAGACAAACATGAGATGAAACCACCCATCACACAATCAATAAATCTTTATAATGTCTAATTGATGCTAATTGAGGCCAAGACGATACCAAAAGGTACAATATAATTCCATAGAATTCAATACTTGCCAGGAAAAAGGCCATGCAGACCACTATGAAGTTGCTACCAGTTATCAGCTTGGTTAACTAACCTTGTTATTGCCGTAAACGGAAGTAAGGTTTCTACGACCTACAGTGTCTAGAAGAGAGAAGAATTCGTGGTGACTTAATTCAGGTTTATGAGATGATCAGAGGAAGGGATAAATTAGACTATAACAAGTTGTTTTTTAAATACAGCCACCCACAATAACAAGAGGGCATAGCTACAAGCTGACTAAAGAGAGGTCCAGATTAGATATTAGGAAATATGTTTTTATTCAGAGAGTGGTGTCTGCTTGGAATGCATTGCCAGGGGAGGTAGTGGAGACAGGGACAGTTAATGCAGTTAAGAATAAACTGGATGCGCATAGCTTTTAGGGCAAGGTGATGTAAATGAAACTGGTTGTATACAGACTCTGCATGGTCTTCTAAGCCAGCATAAAGACGTTACTTTAAGTTAAGTTAAGACTCCCTAAAAGACTTTGCCACGAACCAAACATTACTATAAAGGGTCAACAAATGCAAGCAACCGAGACGTCTACCTATCTAGGTTGTACCCACACTAGATTACTATAGAAGCGGATATCGACGCTGAGGTCCATAACATGTTTACCAAGTCAAGAGCTGTTTTTGTAGATTATATGCAAATGTTTAGGACCGAAAAGGAATCAGCGTATCCATTAATATCAAGGTATATTGTTTATGTGACGCTAACCACCTTCTGGGAGCTAGCGTAACATGGACAGTCTGTAGCAGACATGTAAGAAAATTAATCCATTTCCAAATTGGTTTTCTCCATAGGATACATAGTTCAGCTTGCAGGAAAAAGTACCCAACTCTGAAGTCTTTAACAGGACAAGATTATTAAACATCCATACTCTGCTGTAGAAAACCCGAAATCAGATGGACTGAGCTTGTTCGAATTCCCGATAAACATCTCCTAAAGTTTATACTGTATAATGAGTTTAGAAAAAGCAAGAGGATTCCAGGAAGACAGAAGAACAGCTAAACAGGTTAACTCAATGTGCCTCTGAACAGTTTCAAAATTGATGTCACCTTCTGGAAGACGATTGCACTTGAACTCATCCACACACAGAACCACCGAAGTCCTCTTTCATACGCAGATCCGATGGATTCCTCCACATCATACAAAAAGACCTAGGACTCTTTTACCACTAACAAATGCCCAGGACTCCTCTGCCACACATTGACGCCTTCAACCACTCGGCCACACATAAAGACCCCTGACTCCTCTGCCATACACCGACGCCATTAACCACTCGGCCACACATAATGACCCCTGACTCCTCTGGCACACTCCAAGGACCTTGACCACTCGGCCACACATAATTACACCGGACCTATGTTACTCACTGTGCCCATGAACTTGTCTAGCAGTATCTCCCTCACATGTAATGAATAATTAGTTCCTCTCTATTTATCACTCACATCATCACTATATTCATAAACGACTGGGTTTCTTCATCCCTCTTGATAAGGCACACTTTGTTAATAGTGCTAAAGTGGTAGAATAGTTAAGGCTCTTGTTTCTCACCGTAAGGTTTCTGTATAGCCTCCAGGTTACGCTGCGATCTAGTTTATCTAGCTGTAATTGGATTCTCAACCTGAAGTTAGGCAGGAGGAAGCGATGTCACTCCATCCCATTCTCATCTCACAAAAAAGTTAAGACCTTGTACACTGAATCTGCTAACACATATTTCTCGACGGCAGTGTCTGCTATAAAAATACCCTACAGTTTCTCTCTCTCTCACTCTCTCTCTCTGTCTCTCTCTCTCTCTCTCTCTATAACACAACATCTCTCCATCACTGTCATTCAATCGTAATCAATCTGTTACTTACTTCTCTAAAAAAAGTGGCCAGCCAAGATCAATGCTCTGTAGCCGTTCCAGTGCTTCCGATCTTCAGCAGATTTGTGGTTTTATATCAGGGTTTCTACTACCGCTATTATGTTGTAGCTTAGGGCTCACAAAAAGATATTTTAGGGCTTCCCGGTATATCGTATTTGAATAAATCAAAAGTATATTTGTTAACGAACTGAGCTCTCCCAGTTGTGAGTAGAGGTCAATCAGCCCTGGTTGTCAGCTTCCAGTTGTGAGTAGAGGTCAATCAGCCCTGGTTGTCAGCCCCAAGTTGTGAGGTAAGGCCGATCTGCATGTATGTCATATCTCAGATGTGAGAAGAGACCGTTAGCCTTGTATACAGGACCGGTTCTGGCAGGTGTGCAGTGCGTTCAGGCACGCAGGCGGCCAAATTCTTAGGGCGGTCGGAACGACCTATTTATTGGTACACACTCCACTCCTTACTGTAAACCAGTTTGTCTGTGCAACACTCGTTCTAACCGGACCTTTGTTGTTGGCATACGTGCATGTATATTGTCTCGTAGCTGTCCCTAATAGCGTATTATTCAAAATATCCTATCATTTCATGTTGACCCTATCAATGATCATCTCTTGATCAATGAAAGCCACATTTAGTTCTTTATTGTACTCTATTGTTTTTGTTTTACTCATCTGTCTTGTCTTAGTGCAAATATTGCGCCCATGCATCCTTTGCATTTCCTGAAGCTACATTCTGATTTACTGAGCATGGGCTCTACCCTAGCTCTCACTCTCTGTTCGAAGTCCTTTGCGTATATCTTAACTACATGGCTAAGGGAAGTTATGTCTCTGTATGCGCTGCAGTATTTTCTGCAGCCTCTGTTCTTCCATATGGGCACAACCACTGCTCCTTGCTAATTTCTTGGCATCTTTCTTTCATACCACGACTGATGGAAATTCGTAGTTAGCCATTCTATCTTCACCTACTGGCACACCAATATGGCATCCCTCAGTATATCGTAATCTCCTAGTGCTGTATTTTTTGGGCATCCGTTAATGGTCTCCGACTGCGTGCGTTAGGATGGTTCTGCTTTAACATTCAGCATGATCAGGGACTTCTTGCAATGACAGAACGTTGACAGTGCAGTCATGGTATGGATATCGTCTTTTGTGATTGGGTTGAGTAGCTCTGTGAAATATGTCTTCATTGTTACTTTTATCTAATCTTCAGTGGAGATCGGCTTAAATGGAGATTCGTGGCATTCAATGAAAATGGACGCAATTTTTAAGTAGGTCGTACACACCAACTAAGGACGGTGCACAGTCTGTAGTGTATTCTGTAACATGTAGAATAGATCGCGTTTTTTCCGAATTCCGAGGAAAATTACACACATAGGATTCCTGCGAATAGCGTAGGGCGTGCTAGAAAATGGTCGCCACACAATACTGCCTTTAATACATTAATTGGAACGAACGAATCACATGAAAAACACAAACCATGAGAGCAGCTGTTGCTGGGTCGCCGTCTTTAGTCCACAGATCTTAAGAATCTCTTTAATGGCTTGATAGACTAATTGGTTGTTAGTGTTGCCTTTTATGTCAGGTCAGGTCATCCCGTAATCGGTGAGGTCGTTGGGGCAAACATGAAGACATCCTCACAACCCCACGCCACCCTTCTCTGTCAGCGGTCGCTGCCTGTGCCCTTCTGGTCGGAGATTTGTACATTCGTTTATGTTGTCCTCCCACCTCTTTTTGTAACTGTCCCTGTCTCACAAGCATAGAGGAATATTGACAGGATCAATGTACGCATTAATCTGATTTTCGTACATAGCGCTAACCGTTTATCTTGCCGGATTTTGTTAAGCCGTGCAAGCGCCGCTATTGTCTGTGCTATTCTGGCCAACACCTCACATTTTGATCTTTCATCACCCACAATCTTCTTCTTCTTCTTCTGCGTACACAGTCAGACAGTAACCATTATTTTTTCGAAAAAAGCGGCGGTCATCCTGAGACTCTCGCCACTACCATAGAGCTTGTCTTGCAGTTCCACTGGCAATGGTCACATCTGCTCTCTCTGATCCTCGTATGTCGGGCAGTTCTGCAGCAGATGTTCAGTGGTCATTTTACCAGTACCGCACGGGCATTCGTCGGTACACCCTATCTTCAATTTGTTGAATAGGTGGTACCTCAGTCTGTTGTGGCCAGTGCGGAGTCTGAAGACAACGACCTGCTCTCTTCGGTTCAACTGGTAATAGGCATCGTTTTTGGTGTAACGAGTATGTTCGGTTTCCCATTTGGTCATGTATCTGGCTTTGATAAGCCGTTTTGACTCTTCTTACGTCATACTGGTATCTGTTTGTGGTAGCCTTGCACCTTCTTTTGCCAGTCTGTCTGCCTCCTCGTTGCCTTGGATGTTGCAGTGTGACGGAACCCACTGTACCACCACCCTTTTTGGTGCGGACTGCTGGCACAGTTTGCAGAGTGCTGCTCTTAAGTCATTAAGCTCAGTGTTTTTCTGGCTTTTTAGCGCTGTGACTACGGCGAGAGCATCTGTCAGCAGGACTATATGGCTCTCATTATCACTGTGTGTTACCATTTCTTCCACTGCCGCCCTCAGTGCCTCTGCCTCCGCTCTGAAATTGCTTGTGTACTTACCAGTAGCGAATGACAGTGTTATTTTTCTGCCATTTGGTAGGTTCAGGAATGCTCCTGCCCCTCCGTTCTGTGTAGTGTTTGTTACAGAACCGTCGGTGTATGCATGGGTCCAGTCCATGCTTGGGTAGCTTTTCGTTATGAAGCTTAGGGTAGTGTCTCTCCTTTCTTTTTCAGTCTGGCAGTTTTTGTTTGCAATACCTGGTATATTTTCTTCCACTTCTGGAAATATATCCTGCCTCCAAGTAGGTTTTCGTACAGTAGTGATGGGTTTTTGTGTTGTTAGTGCGTTTATGGGATCTTCGTGCATCTTTGCTTTGGCTATTTCTGCAAAGTTTCTCCGCTTTAGTTTCCCATTTCCCAGATTGTTTAGTCTCTGGTACATTGGATGGTCCGTCAGTCTTCGGAGTTTCTCTGACTGCAGCTGGGCTCTGCAGTCTCTTCTATCGGTCATGGATTGCAGTTTTGTAATCTTTTCAAGTTCTACAATTGGCGTTGACTTCATGCCACCTGTTATAATTCTCATGGCTTGGTTTTGAAGTTTGTTAACTTTATCGAAGTTCGCCTTCGCTGCTGTTGTCCATGCCGCAATGCCATACTCGAGAACTGGTCTCACTCTTCCAGTGTACAGTTTCTTTAGTATGCCTTCGTCTGCTCCCCAGCTTGTGCCAGCAAGTTTCCTCATGATCGCCATTCTTTCTCTGGCTTTCATTCGGTTTCTCTCAATCTGACTTTTCCATGTCATGCGCCGATCAAATGTGACTCCCAGATAGGTTGGGTTGTCGTTTGGCTGCAGGATTTTGCCATTTAGACTTAATTTGGTACTTTGGGGTTTTAATGAGAGCGAGAATATTGTGCACGTGGTTTTCTCCTCGTTTATTTTGACCAGCCATGAGTTCGCCCACTCTTCCAGCGATGTTAGGGCCGTCTGCATCCGATTTCTTGCTATGGTGAGATTCTTTTCAGAGGTCCACATAGCCAGATCGTCTGCAAACATTGAGCTATGGACTCTTCTTGGTATATTCTCTGTAATATCGTTTATATATACCAGGAAGAGTGTGGGTGACAATACTCCCCCTTGGGGTACTCCCTGCTCGAGTGTCACCTTTTTGCTCATCTGCCCTTGTACTTGGACTCTGGCCGTTCTTTGTTTGAGGTAGTGGTTGATCCACTTGTACATCTTCCCACAGACATCACTTCTTCTTAGCACCCACAATCGAACCCAGATATTTAAAACGGACAACAATTTCGAGTTCCTGGCCATTAGCTTGTATCCTACTGTTGAAACCCTCGGCGTTGTTGGTCATCAATTGTGTCTTTCCAGCGTTTATATTCATACCATAGTCTAGAGCTGTTTCATCGAGCCTTCTGACCCATTCCTGGAGTTCTGCTTCTGAACCCGCCAACCAGTCAATGTCATCTGCAAAACGAAGGGTGGTAATCGTTCGGCCCCCTATCTTGACAGTACCAACGTGACCTCTGGGTGCCTCACTCAGAATTCCCTCAAGGAATATATTGAAAAGAGTTGGAGTGAGTGTACAACCGTGTCTCACACCAAATGATGTGCGAAACCAGTCCCCTCGCCTCCCATTCACAAGAACTGCGCTGGACGCCTTGTCATACGGGTGTTCAAGACTCTTATGATATTTCCGTTGATTTTATACATCCTCATGGTTGTCCATAGCGCTTTATGCCATACCCTATCAAATTCCTTCTTAAAATCTACAATCACATGATACAATTTTTGCTGATGTTATAGATATTTATTTCTCGCTTAGCAGCCTTAAATTAAATATATGTTCTGTGGTGATTCTTCTCTGTCTGAACCCTGCTTGCTCCTCAGTGATGATGTTCTCTGCTTGGGGTTTCAATCGGTCGAGGATTAATCTAAGCAAGATCTTGCTAGGGTGGCTGATGAGGCTTATTGTTCTGTAATGTTGGCACAGCTTTAAGTTTCAAGACTTAGATAGCGGAATAACGATTGATTTTGTCCATAAGTCCGGCCAGTTTCTTGTCGCCCATATTTTGTTGCAGATCTGTGTCAAGATCTGTGTTCCACCCCTATCTCCCCACCTGCCTGTAAGAGCTCTGCTGTTATATTGTCCACGCCGGCCGCCTTTCCTCTTCTCAATGTCTTTACCGCTACAGTTACCTCTTCCTTCGTTATCAGTTGGTTATCCTCTATAGTTATTGGTGTTGGATGGATTGTTTTCTCAGGTTCGTTCTGTCCCTCATAGTTGTATAACTCGGAACAGTACTCTGTCTATCGTGCCAGTACGTCATTGTCCTCGATGTTTTTTTATGTACAATCCTAAAAATGGCACGAATATACAACAGTTAGTACATCCCTTCGGTCATCATCAGACCCCAACGTTGTATCAACTGCGCAGCAAATTTTATGTTGCTTAAAGAAATTAAATATTGAAATGTCTTTGTTGTCATTGTATGTACACTTAATTGTTTTGATAAACAAACGTTTATTCATCAAAGTCTGTTAATCAGTATGTTCACAAAAGATAATATTAATCATCCGAATCTGTCGATTCAAAGCGTTTAACCGTAACTGGATGGACAAATTCTAATCCATATCGTCGCAACTACTGTTTTTCTTCCCGAAGCACATGTTCAACACACTTCATCCCCGAGCACATGTTCAACACATTTTTTCCAGAACTGAATGTCCATTTTTTAAAGGTTCTCTCGTTTCAGCACTTCAACATCACATATGTTAAATGTCCTGTTCTTTCTGGCAATTTCTCCTTTGACTTTACCCACACAATCTATATTTAGTTTAGATGCGCGTGATATTCAGTTAGTGGCAGAGAAGTGTGACCGGACTCTTCAATGATTTGGTCAATATCGTACTCCTCTGTCTTATTTGTCTTCCCCACGAGCTGCAATAACTCGGGCTTCAAATACGTGTCGTCAAAATTAACTTTTTCCTTAGCTAGCTATGTCATAATTTGAGCTTTTGTATTTGATGCAGCTGGTACTCTTCCTCTGATACTGTATTGTGATAGGATGCATTATTCATTACAAGGCATGACAGTCTATCCAGAATTTGAAGCAGATAATTCGTCATCCAGTGCCTGAAAATGTGTCCATTCATTTCAGTGTGGTAGTCTCTACCGTCAGTACTTTTTGTTTGCAAAATAAGTTCAGCGTCATGGAAAAGTCCATTTCCACTGTTTCCATCATACTGTAGTATAATGTGCTGCACTTTAGTGTGGTGGTAAGCAATGACACAGGATTCGTCCAAGTATACAATATTATTGCATTGCCTATCACTTATATGTTACATGTATTTGCTCCTGACAGCAATAAAATGTGGCTTTTCACATATAATATTCCTGCCGCCTGAAGTTTTCAAATGAAAAGCCGGCGGCTCTTACAATTTTCCAAAGAGTACTTATAGAAATTTCATACTGCAGTCGGATTGTAATGTTTAGTTTCCGGAGAGTAGCAAATTTTCGTCCACAGTTTTGAAATCTCCGTTTTATATCTCTGTCGAAATCTCCCGTTTATTATATATCTGTCGAAATCACCCGTTTTATGATATCTCTTTTCTAACTTGCTTGATATATTTACTGTTATTATTTTGTTCTCGCCGTATTTCTATATTCCACAAGGCGGTGTGCGTTGCACTATGTTTTTATTGTTGAGAAGGGAACCCAGCACCTTCGGATTGTGAGCCGTGTCGTTTAACCACTAGCTCATGTCGTCCCTTTAAACCTTGCTTTATATGAGTGCACTGACTCCTGTCCAATACAACGGTAAAAGGATGATCTATCTAGACCGAGCGCCAATTGTGTTACTTTCTCTGGGTCATGAATATCGCAATTTAAATGGACCACCTTAGATTCCCTGCGAAAAACGTGAATAGTAAAACGGTAGCCCTCTGCATTGTTATAAATGTACACTTTAAGCTCAATTTGAAATTGATATCAATGTTAGTTTCGTAAAAGCACGAACTACAATATCGTGATACACCTATAACTAGATGACAGTTTCGCATGAGTGACCTTGGTTGTTTTCCGCACTCGACAAAGTTTCTAATTTGTGCACGGACAAATCAGGAATATGTTTTCAATTCATCTTATTTGAATGTCAAAACATATATTTTTAAAACAGCACGACCGTGAACCGTAAATATTGTAAAATTATGTCCAATTCAGTGAGGCTGCTCTTAATTTAACCTAATGAATACATTTTTCAAAATACATCAACTTTCTTAGAGAAAAACATATTTCCTTAACGTCATTGATATTCTTAAGCTGCATGCGAAAACTCATTTTAATCTGACATGCAGTTTTGTTGAAAATTAGTTCGGACTTTGTTTATGAATTAAAAGACGGACTTTAATGTAATGGAAAATTTACTTGGCATAAGAGATAAAACATATCTAACAGCCTAGAATCGGCCATGAGTGAATGCTATATCTCAGTTGAGAGAGAGAAGGTCAATCAGCTCTGTATGTTAGCGCACAATGTACATGTCTTCTGTTCACGCTGTTATATTTACTGTCTGGGCTTCAATAGATGATTGACTGGCCGAGTTGTTTATGTGTGTGTCCTCTGATCGAAAGGACAAATGCTCAAACACCTCGATTTGATTTCGTTGATAATTTTATTTTAAATCTACTGGTGCACACTGTACGGCGAGTACATGGGCAAGCGGTTTTTACTCCTTAACTCTATAAATTCGTTAGGTGTACATGAAAAATTGCAATATTCCGAGTGATTATATTTTTAGCAAAACTGTTTTAATGATAACCCTTAAATGAATATTTATGAGTATATTGTGATATTATATGATAGTTATTTTATGACTAATTTGTGATAGTTTTCATGATCTTTTATGAGTATTTTGTGATAGTTTTCATAATCTTTTATCAGTATTTTGTGATAGTTTTCATGATCTTTTATCAGTATTTTGTGAAACATTGTATTATAGTTCTTTTATGAGTATTTTGTGATAGTTTTCATGATCTTTCATAAGTATTTTTTTATAGGTTTCCTCATAGTTTTTTTAAGGAGTACTTTGTTATAGATTTTGTGATGGTTCTTTTATGATAGTGTTTTCTAAGATCATTATATTATAGTTTTTATGATAGTTCATTTATGACAGTGTTTTTTACTATTTTGTAATAATAATGATGCTAGTTGTTTTATCAATGCTTTTAATGAGTATTTTGTGATAGTTTTTATGTTAGTTTTTTTTTGAAGTTTTAATAATGTTTTTTATGATAATTTATTATCATAGTTTTTAGTCATAGTTTCAACGATTGATTTCATGATAGTTTTCATCATGTTTTTAGTGAAAGCTCTAATGATAGTTTTTAATGATATTTTATTACCGTTTTTTTATAATAGTTCTGTATGATATATTTTATCTTCAGTTTTATTATTGCTATGATATTTTTATGACTCTTTTTTTTAGAAGAATGTTTTAATGATAGTTTTAATGATAATTTTTTTGATCTTTTTTTACTATTCAACATTAGTAACTGATGGCCGAATGGTTTAAATACTGATCTTTTGAACTAGGGGTCTCTGATTAAAAATCTTTGGTAAGGCATGGGCTTGTAATCCTTCGGAGGTAAAAACAAAAATCTGCTTTATGCAGTACATGGCGACTGCAGGAGCAAGCGTCTTTTATTCCCCATCTCTAGAAATCCAACCAATGTTTTGAGCAATAGGAATGAATGCCGCATTGATTGTTATTTGTTGTTTGTTTTTGTTTTATTCTTAAACATTGCAAATATAATTGTTTTATATCAAGGTTTTAAAAGAGGAGACGTGGCCGAATGGCTTCGAGGCCTGTCTGCCGACAAGGAGGGCAGCGGTTCGAATCTCCAGTATGGCAAATGTTGTTTTTCTGTTGGGGGTGAAATAAACAAACATATCCAGCACACGACGTGGCGACAGCAGTGGTGAAGCGGTCTGTAGTCCTCAGCCTTCATATATACCTCGACTACCGCAGCAATGGGAAAGATGTATGGCAGGTTGTTGTTGTTTTTTTTTGTGTTTTTTTTTATTTTATTTTTTTTTATATCAATGTAGCTTAGACAACTGATAAACAACTGACTGATTTGTCTTATATCAAGGAAGCCTAAACAATGATTAGACAACTGACTCATTTGTCTTATATCAAGGGAGCTTAGACAATGATTATATAGACAACTGATTGTGATTGTGCTTTGATACTTTGATCTACAGAAAGCATTATGAACAATATTTCAACAATACATCCATGATAACAAGTTAGAGAACGTCTTGTTTTATGGCTGTACTGTTTGATGAAGTTTCTAATGAATCCCAAACACTTACTCCCTCACCAATATATTGACGAAACGGGGGAACTTTTACTATAGTTATACTCGTTGAGAAACGAATAGACTGACTGTAGCCTTTCATTGTCATCATTATCCTGAGATATGTCATGTGGTAAATACGATCTATACCCTCTGCTAACACGGTTCTTTTGAAGACGTCTAATCATGTTGAAAAAGTAGACTAATGAGATCTGTAGCTGTGACTAGCAACATCATCCTGTAAAGTAAATGTGTATATAAATAACCACAGAAAGCGTTTTCTTATATGCTTCAGTACAAGCTGGCGGGGAAGAGGGTAGCAGCTGCAGTGATTACATTATTTTATATGGAGTGAAACAGAGAAAAAAGAAGGAAGTGGTATTTATAAATAGAAACTAATTAAGCATTATTTTTTGCTGTTTGTGATAATGATGTTGGAGATGATTGGATGGTAATGTTAAAGACGATGGGATAGTAATGATGGAGACATTGGGGGGTTATTTTGGAGACGATGGGATGAAGAAATTAGAGACGATGGGATTGGAGACGATACGATGGTAACGTTAGGGACAATGGGATAGTAATGTTGGAGACAATGGGATGATAACGTTAGAGACAATGGGATGGTAATGTTGGAGACAATGGGATGTTAACGTTAGAGACAATGGGATGGTAATGTTAGAGACAATGGGATGGTAATGTTAGAGACAATGGGATGGTAACGGTAGAGACAATGGGATGGTAACGTTAGAGACAATAAGATAGTAACGTTAGATACAATGGGATGGTAACGATAGGGACAATGGGATAGTAATGTTGGAGACATCTGGACGGAAATCCTGGACACAGTGGGGTGGTTATTATGGAGACTATGGGATGGTAAAATTGGAGACAATGAGATGCTAACGTTAGAGACAATGGGATGCAAATCCTGGAGACAGCGGTGTAATAATGTTAGAGACAATTGGGTAGTTATATTGAGACTATGTGATGGTAATGATGGAGACAGTGGTATGATAATGTTGGAGTCGACGGGATAGTAGTTTTGGAGACAATGAGATAGAAATGTTGAAGACGATGAGGACAATGATAAGGATGAAAGTATTGATGATGATGGTGATAATGGTGATCACGTGATGTTGTTCATGAAGATGATGTTAAAGACAATTATAGTGACAATGTCGATTATAGTGAAGATAACGATGATAATGAGAGTAACGACAATATACTTTAATCAAGAACTCAGAGATACTACAAAGATTTATCCTTAGCTTTTGTGGTGACCACAAGTAGTCTGATCATGGATACCATGACTGTTACAATGGCAATGGTATTCTTCGTCTTCTTCTTCGTACGCTGTCAGATGTCAACTTGTATTTGTTCTAAGAAAGCAGCTGTCATCCTGAGGCTGTCGACACTGCCATAGAGCTTGTCTAGTGTTGGCACTGGTGATGGCCACATGTGCTTTCTCTGGTCCTCGTATGTCGGGCAGTTTTGCAGCAGATGTTCAGCGGTCATTTTCCTTGTACCACAGGTGCATTCATCAGTGCCACCTATCTTCAGTTTATTGAATAGGTAGTAACTCAGTCTGTTGTGGCCTGTGCGGAGTCTAAGGACCACGACCTGCTCTCTTCTGTTCAACTGGTAATAGGCATCATTTTTTGTGTAGCCAGTATGTTCTGTTTCCCATTTGGCCATGTATCTGACCCTAATAAACGTTTTGGACTCCTCGTAGGTCACACTAGAATCTGGTTGTGGTAGTCTTGCACCTTCTTTTGCCAATCTGTCTGCCTCCTCGTTGCCTTTGATGTTACAGTGGGATGGAACCCACTGTACCACTACTCTTTTGGTGCGGACTGCTGGCATAGTTGACAGAGTACTCCTCTTAAATCATTAAATTCGGTATTTTTCTGGCTTTTTAGTGCTGTAACTATGGCCAGGGAATCAGTAAACAGGACAATCTGGCTTTCATTGCTTTTACTGCAGTCTTCAGTGCCTCTGCCTCCGCTCTGAAATTGCTTGAGTATTTTCCAGTTGGCAATGGTATGAGTTGAGTCACTTAGCCCCACACGTGTGTTGTATTCTTAGAAATTCAATGAAGATATCCAGGAAGGTGCAATCAGTGTAGACGAGGCGCCAATGGTTGGAGTCGACAGGTTAGCAAGAGTTACATAGAATCATTTTCATACAGGTTACGGGATACGCAGATGTCGAAGTCAACAAGAGAGCTGGCGGTTTGGCGAGCAACGGTGGAAGACGGCAAATCCATGGATAGAGCCGACATCCTAAACGCCATTAGAGAAATCGATCAACAAGAAGTTTGAGAAGTCGGTCCTGGCTCTGCGTCCTTTGGCACGACTGGGAGAATCGGGGGTAAAACGATTAGCGGCGAGGTATGAACACTACATGGGATCCAGCGACGTCTTTTGTTCACCAGCACCGAACCGGAACTATTAGTCATCTCGTGCTGGCGAAGATACTGAGGATAATTTATGGGTGCGGGTGGACCTGTTCCGCGTGCAATGAAGATGATTTGACGACTAACATTCTTAGCACTAATTCCGTCTGTAACATTAAGTAACTCCAGCACAAAATTTATCACATGACATTCTACTCCTCCCGTTTCACTCTAGTCTGATCGCCTTCTCTGCGTTCTTCTGTCGCCTGGTCTATTCCTGATTTGTTTCCAAACCTTGTCCTAACAAAGTATTAATACTGTTGTCTGGATCATCGGCATAAGTGAGTATTGTGTTTTAATAGTTGTGTAAACTGCGCCACGTGTAGATGTACTATGTTGGGTGTCTTTGAGTCATTTGAGTGCAGGGCTGGAGAACGCGAGCAGGGTCACTAGAAGAGACAGAATGACACGTGCAGAAACCCAACGGAAAGTGCGAGCAATGCCATATATGGCTTAGGTGGACAATTAGGTCATGAAATGGTTTGATCATATAACAAGAGTGTCTCCAGACAATTTGATCATGAAATGGTTTGATCATATAACAGGAGTGTCTCCAGACAACTTGATCATGAAATGGTTTGATCATATAACAAGTGTCTCCAGACAACTTCATCATGAAATGGTTTGATCATATAACAAGTGTCTCCAGACAACTTGATCATGAAATGGTTTGATCATATAACAAAAGTGTCTCAAACAACTCGTCTGACTAAACTATAATAACGCACAGCGAGATTAAAGCACAGGAGAGAGTCCAATAAAAGACGGATTGGTGGTGTTAATGAAAGGCTACAGGTGCATGGATTAACAACAGTAATGATCAAGTAGATGCTACACGAAATAAGGTTGCCAATCCAGAGTCCTGTAATGACATAATTAAGCAGATGATATCAGATTATATAATATGTGGTAGGCCTGGGTTTGTATCATGAGCTAAGGATAGAACGAGAAACTCGGTTCAGCTTTAAATGTTGGATAGGAAGTATCTGGTACTTTAACATTCATATTATTCTATATAAATAAACAAATACGGTAAACTCTCGATTTTTGTTTTGTTAAATATAAAGTATGAACAGGCATTTCCAAAAACCATGGTGGTACAGTGAGGTTTGCAAAATATCAATGGGGTATGGAAAGAATCGAAACAAGCCAAAGATGTACGGGAATGTTTACTTAAGCCAATTGTGTGCAGGAATGTTTACTATTAAAGGTCAAGGGCACGAAAGGTTCACTAAAGCAACACAATAGAATGGGAATGTTATTAAATACTAAAAAGGTACAGGAAGGTTTGTTGAAAGGCAATAATGTGCAGGAAGGTTTGTTGAAAGGAAATAATGTGCAGGAAGGTTTGTTGAAAGGCAATAATGTGTAGAAGGGTTTGTTGAAATGCAATAATGTGCAGGAAGATTTGTTAAAAGGCAATAATGTGCAGGAAGGTTTGTTGAAAGGAAATAATGTGCAGGAAGGTTTGTTGAAAGGCAATAATGTGCAGAAAGGTTTGTTGTTGGTAATAATGTGCAGGAAGGTTTATTGAAAGACTATAATGTTCAGGAAGGTTTGTTGCTTGTCATAATGTGCAGGAAGGTTTGCTGCAATGAAATAATGTGCAGGAAGGTTTGTTGAAAGGCAATAATGTGTAGAAGGGTTTGTTGAAATGCAATAATGTGCAGGAAGATTTGTTAAAAGGCAATAATGTGCAGGAAGGTTTGTTGAAAGGAAATAATGTGCAGTAAGGTTTGTTGAAAGGCAATAATGTGCAGGAAGTATTGTTGTTGGTAATAATGTGCAGAAAGGTTTGTTGAAATGCAATTATGTGCAGGAAGGTTTACTAATGTCATAGTTTTACAGGCAAATGTACGAAACCCAAAGGGGCCACTGAAACTGAACAATTTGGGAACCTGTGGTCATGTCTGGAGCATGATTGACGTATCCCAGATCAGTTATTGCCCTTGGATTTGTTCGGTACAGAGATATTTATTCATGTGCTTAAATTCGTCTCATCATATCTCTCTTTAACTCTCTCTCTCTCTCTATCTCTCTCTCTATCTCTCTATCTCTCTCTCTCTCTCTCACACACACACCCATTCTTACTTTCTCTGTCTCTCTCTCTTTCTCTCGTTTTTTCTCCGTCCCTTGCCAGATAAATTCTCCTTCCTGCAGCATTTATTCAAAAAAATATTCGGTTTAATGTAAATATATTCTAAAATAATACAACCACATATATCAGTCACTTCAGTTGTAACCGTTATCCTGAATGTAGATACGCCTGTTAACATTCCTGCTACTCTTTGATTCTGCATTCATCAATTATAAACGAAAAGTCACACCCTGATTGTCCCACAATTGTAAGCGCCAACGCGGTGGTTAATCAATTAGAGTAAAGTCCTTGGTACACCATATAATCTAAAGCCAAATACCGAAATAAGCTTAAGCAAGATTCGGCTACATGAAATCAGACACATGATATGCCAGATTGAAAATTGGGATAACAGATTACATAGAATAATTATAAACGCCCATGTAGAATCTGCAAATTCAAAAACTTGAAATGAGTCAATTAAGGCAGTTGTCATACACAGGGTTGGGGACGTCGTAGGCTAACGGTTAAGTGGGGGGGGGGGGGGGGGGGCTCACAATCTGAAGGTGCTGGGTTCGCTCCTCATCACAGCACCAGCCGTTATTCCCAAGAAGCTAACCCTTAGAAACTGCAGGAGGAAGCAGACCCTTACCTAAAATGCATGCGGAAGTCGGATGCACTGGGCCGACAGACGCAAAATAAAAACATAGTGCAACGTGCACCCCCTTGTGGAATACAGAAATAAGGTGAGTGCACCGTAAAGCCGAACAATAAAATTCACAGGCTCGGAGCTTTGTGACAGTCATGTCTCTTTCCAAGATAACAGATACTGCAAACAGAGCTTAACTTTTAACACAAAGTTCATATTTGAACGGATCAGTGTGAAGAAGTTAAAGATGGTCACGTGGTAGATAATGCTGTCAAAGATCAAGTGTTACTTATGTCATTTTACTAGGCCTCTGCTTTGTTACTTTCGGTTTTTGTGGAGTATTCCCTTGTCCCTGTCTTCCCGTCACTAACAGTGTCAGGTATCCTTCTACAACTGGGTCGGCTGAGCAGGGATTAGACAAGGTACCATTGCTGTGTGAAGCGAGTCCTCTATCATTCTGCTGCTCAGAGCAATTTGCAGGATCTTAATGACTGCGACTTATTTTATCTCAGCCACTAGCCATCATCAAACTTTACTATTTGTTTTAACACAGCTCGACCGGGGGCATCTCATGTCGTTCAAAAACACACCATGTCGTTCAAAAACACGTCATGTCATTGAAAAACACGACATTCCATCCAAAACCACATCATGTAATCCCAGTATACTTATTAATTTCTTCTTCTGTAGTCCAATGTTTTATTGAACGAGATGTTATTGGGAAATTCTCCAGTAGATCGGCCGACACAGCATCTTTCCGTCAGTTTCTATTCCGGCTAACTTTTCCTAGCATTTAGTTGTCATAGAAGGATTGCTACCTACAGCTTTGCTTGCTTCTTCTGTCAGAGCATTCTTGTAGTTGTGCTTCTGATGTTAGCTCTTCACTGCTCCTACGGATGGTTCTAACTGCCCGGTTGTGAGAAGGCCTGGAGGTTGATCGTAAAAGTAAGAGATTGTGCATTTCGTATGACTGAACTACTTTTTAGTAAAGATTGAGAGTCTATTCTCAATACCACTCCCGACTTTGGCAGCATTTAGAACCAGGAGTGTGATCCACGTAAAATCAGCATCACAGATATGTTTCAGTTCTGTTTCAGCTTTCTCATTTGATTTGTTAAATATTGTATTAGATATTTTGTAAGATATTTCCAGTGTTTTGCCCCTAATCCCGACGAAGACACTTTGGTAGTAACGAAGTTTCCTATTTTCATTGTCAGATGTGTTTCCGGTCCAACAGAATAATACGTGGTTATATTATCTTTGTACGTGTTTCCACTCGAACAGAATAATACGTGGTTAGACTATTTTCGTATGTGTTTCTTGTCCAACTTGATTATGTTATTTTCGTATGTGTTTCGGGTAATAAAAGTGGACATGTTATTTTCGTGTGACGCCGGTTGAGCTAACTAATTCCTAGTTATGTTATTTTTGTGTTGTTCCCGATGGCACTAATACGCGGTTATGTTACTCTCGTGTCTGTGTGTGTGTGCCCCCGGATTAGCTAACTAATATATGTTTATTTTATTGTCGTGTTTGTCGCCGGTCCAACTATTACCTGGTTATGATAGTATCAATACTAACCGTTATGATGATCACACCACAGACCCAATGACAGCCTTCTTGCCATCATTAGCCACCGAACTCAATCATTCTTGCTCTCTCTGATCTGCCTGTTGACTTCCACTGATTAATGTGTCCCTGCTGGTTCGATGGTAAACATTGGACGAATTATGCTAGAAATGGGTCACTCTTTATCAAATTATAAATGGCTATATTTATTGAAGGCTACAAAAAAAGTACGTGTTGAGCTCATCGGCGCTATTATGCAATATTCATACTGCCTTGAAGGTCAATATCAGAAAATGTCTAACAATCAACAAGGCGATGACCTTTACACTTTGCAAGTGTGGCCTTACCTAATCTCGTGGATATTTGCTTCCCTTACGCTCTGTCGCAAGAATAACTGACATTACCAGAATTACACGTTGCGACCTATCGATTCTAGGGGCGAGTGTGACAAGTTGAAACTATTGGATTTTCAGAAGTGGCACCTAATTTGCAGTCTCTGTTTCTTACAGGAGACAGAACAAGAGATAGAAATGTTAACGTTTTCATCTCGCAAACTGATTATCTTGCAAGTAGCAATCATGTTTGAATATCCAAGTGCAATTATCACTATGTTTATCTTCACAGGCTACACAACTGTTAATGAATAGTTTTCTGTAATATGTTACAGAACGATTGAAATTGACTTTCCAAAATAACAGTTTTTGTTACCTTCTTTTTCGAAGTTTCCTGAACCATTAACGTTTACTTTCTACAATGATGGAACCATTTTATATGTTTCAATTTAGAAAGCTGTAATACAATTTTCATGAACCGCCAGAACAATTTTTTGTTAATGTATTAAAAATATTCCAGAATTATTTTAATGAGATTTAATTTCTAAAGACAAAAATGTCTTAACGTTTACTATTGGCGGGAATCCCGTAACGTGATTGTCCCCCCAAAAACATTGATCTGGTCTGCTCTTAACGAGTGTGTGTATTTGTTGATGGAAATTACTCGTGCGTAACTGAATTAATTCATGGTGACATTTCTTTGGTAGCTGGTTAAAGTGGCTCTTGCTACATCCGCAGTGGATTTTAAGAAACTGTGTCGGGGTCATCCTGTCTGTAGTGTAGTGTGATGCTTCTCAGTAAACTCACTTCTGTAGAGATTACACCATCGTTTCCCACTTAGTTGCCCAGTCTTCTGTTACACATCTTGTATTCAGAAGCACTCGGAGGAAGTGGGGCTATGTCTTGATCAGTATGTTTCAGTAATTTATCGCCCTCATGCATGTGTGTATATGTGTTGGTGCGATGTTCGAGGTAGCTTAAAAAAGTTCCAGGAATAATCGACTCATGTTTAAATGACTGATTATGCCATATATATGTTAGCTTTATAAGCTGGTAGTGATCTTGGCGAAACAATATGGCTGAAACAACGGTCAAATATATGCTCCAGCAGAAGTGTGTATGTGTGTTTTCCCGGTAGAATCGCCGACACTGAAAATGTCATGCAGTGTAGTGTTTGTTTTGACTATCTACAATGAGCAGGTCACTCTTTTGTGCGTCCTGAGAAGGATGTCAAGTGGAGGGTTGCAGTAGCTTTACTCACATCCCGAGCGGGCTGATGAAAGTGGGCTGGGGTCTTCCATGCGGTTGGGCTATGATTGGCTACATATGCGTGCCGCTCACTACTACAGGGATCACGTCGATCCCTCACCTCGTTAGCCAATGCTGCCATGACATCCGTTCGTTTCCAGGGAGGGCTACGAGAAAGCAGAGGTGAGGATCTTGGCCAGTATATTTTGCCTGATCCTGACTAACATGTTTGATCAGTATGTTTTGCCTGATCCTGACTAACATGTTTGATCAGTATGTTTTGCCTGACCAGACGTCAGTCTTCCTCCCTTACAGTACTCCCCTGGAGTAAACAACGAACAATTGCCAAGTTGTGTGTTGTGTTTTTTAAATCAACCTTAGAGACAGTAACCTTATTTAATAAAACATATGGTGATACCTCGATAAAGAAAACGCAGGTTTTCAAGATATGCAATCAGAAGGAAACGCCAAGAAAGGATAATATCATCTGATATGGAAGAAATATTTTTCTTTGAGAAGAAGCGATCTGAAACAACTGTTAGATTGAGAACAGGCCAATGCATACTGAATTGTCAACTATTCAACAACTTAAAGAAAGACAACTTCTGACTTGTACCTATATTTGGAAGCACAAACAAACAGAAGAACATGCTCTCCAGATATGTCGGTCTCGCTAGAGCAGTAGTGCTACATAATACACCTGCACATGTTTCTTTCTCACTTCATGTGATGCATAGATTTATTTCATATTTCATGTGATGCAGCTATACTAATACTTGAAACACTGTATGAGGAAGAGAGAAGAGTGAGACCGACCACCAAGTTTATCAGCAAAAATATATGTGATTATTTGAGAGCGATTTACTAAGAGAAAGAATATATAACTTGTAATGTAAAAAATGTGTAAAAAGTACACAAATTCATAATCATGTTTCATGTCCGTGTAAGAATTGATCTTACAGCTATTCCACTTCGTCATCTTCTTCCGTTGTCTCAATCAATTTGAACCAGACAAATATAGTATTTTAGACTTCCCCAACACAAAGACGGTCTCTTGTAAATTACCACCAATCGCGCCCGACTTCATCGAGTTAGGTGTATCTGACTGGACGATTCTCCAGAGAAATATTCGGAGACTCTTCTATCTCTTTCTGTGCGTTGTCTTATTCCATATTTGTTTTCTCTCATGTTGTCGTGTTCTCTCTTTACTCCCATCTTCTAATCTTCTGTCCTTATTTCCCATCTTTTCGTTTTCTGTCCTTATTTCCCATCTTCTCGTCATTTGTCCTTAATTCCCATCTTCTCATCTTCTTAATTCCCATCTTCTCGTCTTCTTAATTCCCATCTTCTCGTCGTCTTAATTCCCATCTTCTCGTCTTCTTATATCCCATCTTCTCGTCATTTGTCCTTAATTCCCATCTTCTCATCTTCTTAATTCCCATCTTCTCGTCTTCTTATATCCCATCTTCTCGTCATTTGTCCTTAATTCCCATCTTCTCATCTTCTTAATTCCCATCTTCTCGTCTTCTTAATTCCCATCTTCTCGTCTTCTTAAATCCCATCTTCTCGTCTTCTTATTTCCCATCTTCTCTTCTTCTTATTTCCCATCTTCTCGTCATTTGTCATAAATTCCTATCTTCTCGTCTTCGTATTTCCCATTTTCTCGTCATTTGTCCTTAATTCCCATCTTCTCTTCTTCTTAATTCCGATCTTCTCTTCTTCTTAATTCCCATCTTCTCGTCTTCTTATTTCCCATCTTCTCGTAATTTGTCCTTAATTCCCATTTTCTCGTCTTCTTATTTCCCATCTTCTCGTAATTTGTCCTTAATTCCCATCTTCTCATTTCTTAATTCCCATCTTCTCGTCTTCATAATTCCCATCTTCTCGTCTTCTTAATTCCCATCTTCTCGTCTTCTTATTTCCCATCTTCTCTTCTTCGTATTTCCCATCTTCTCGTTTTCTTATTTCCCATTTTCTCGTCATTTCTCCTTAATTCCCATCTTCTCGTCTTCTTATTTCCCATATTCTCGTCTTCTTAATTCCCATCTTCTCGTCTTCTTAAATCCCATCTTCTCGTCTTCTTATTTCCCATCTTCTCTTCTTCTTATTTCCCATCTTCTCGTCATTTGTCATAAATTCCTATCTTCTCGTCTTCGTATTTCCCATCTTCTCGTCATTTGTCCTTAATTCCCATCTTCTCTTCTTCTTAATTCCGATCTTCTCTTCTTCTTAATTCCCATCTTCTCGTCTTCTTATTTCCCATCTTCTCGTAATTTGTCCTTAATTCCCATTTTCTCGTCTTCTTATTTCCCATCTTCTCGTAATTTGTCCTTAATTCCAACCTTCTCATTTCTTAATTCCCATCTTCTCGTCTTCATAATTCCCATCTTCTCGTCTTCTTAATTCCCATCTTCTCGTCTTCTTATTTCCCATCTTCTCTTCTTCGTATTTCCCATCTTCTCGTTTTCTTATTTCCCATTTTCTCGTCATTTCTCCTCAATTCCCATCTTCTCGTCTTCTTAATTCCCATCTTCTCGTCTTCTTAATTCCCATCTTCTCGTCTTCTTATTTCCCATCTTCTCGTCATTTGTCCTTATTTCCCATTTTCTCGTCTTCTTATTTCCCATCTTTTCGTCTTCTTATTTCCCATCTTCTCGTCTTCTTATCTTCCATTTTTATCGTCTTCTGTACTATTTCCCATCTTCTCGTCTTCCTAATTCCCATCTTCTCGTCTTCTTATTTCCTATCTTCTCGTCTTCTTATTTCCCATCTTCTTGTCTTCTTTATTCCCATCTTTTCGTCTTCTTAATTCCCATCTTCTCGTCTTCTTATTTCCCATCTTCTCGTCATTTGTCCTTAATTCCCATCTTATCGTTTTCTTAATTCCCATCTTCTCGTCTTCTTAAATCCCATCTTCTCGTCATTTGTCCTTAACTCCCATCTTCTCGTCTTCTTAATTCCCATCTTCTCGTCTTCTTAATTCCCATTTTCTCGTCTTCTTATTTCCCATCTTCTCGTAATTTGTCCTTAATTCCCATCTTCTCTTCTTCTTAATTCCCATCTTCTCTTCTTCTTAATTCCCATCTTCTTCTCGTCTTCTTATTTCCCATCTTTTCGTAAATTGTCCTTAATTCCCATCTTCTCGTCTTCTTATTTCCCATCTTCTCGTAATTTGTCCTTAATTCCCATCTTCTCATCTTCTTAATTCCCATCTTCTCGTCTTCTTAATTCCCATCTTCTCGTCTTCTTAATTCCCATCTTCTCGTCTTCTTATTTCCCATCTTCTCTTCTTCTTATTTCCCATCTTCACGTTTTCTTTTTTCCCATTTTCTCGTCATTTCTCCTTAATTCCCATCTTCTCGTCTTCTTATTTCCAATATTCTCGTCATTTGTCCTCAATTCCCATCTTCTCGTCTTCTTAATTCCCATCTTCTCGTCTTCTTAATTCCCATCTTCTCGTCTTCTTATTTCCCATCTTCTCGTCATTTGTCCTTCATTCCCATCTTCTCGTCTTCTTATCTTCCATTTTTATCGTCTTCTGTACTATTTCCTATCTTCTCGTCTTCTTATTTCCCATCTTCTCGTCTTCCTAATTCCCATCTTCTCGTCTTCTTATTTCCTATCTTCTCGTCTTCTTATTTCCTATCTTCTTGTCTTCTTTATTCCCATCTTTTCGTCTTCTTAATTCCCATCTTCTCGTCTTCTTATTACCCATCTTCTCGTCATTTGTCCTTAATTCCCATCTTCTCGTTTTCTTAATTCCCATCTTCTCGTCTTCCTAAATCCCATCTTCTCGTCATTTGTCCTTAACTCCCATCTTCTCGTCTTCTTAATTCCCATCTTCTCGTCTTCTTAATTCCCATTTTCTCGTCTTCTTATTTCCCATCATTTCGTAATTTGTCCTTAATTACCATCTTCTCGTCTTCTTATTTCCCATCTTCTCGTAATTTGTCCTTAATTCCCATCTTCTCATCTTCCTAATTCCCATCTTCTCGTCTTCTTAATTCCCATCTTCTCGTCTTCTTAATTCCCATCTTCTCGTCTTCTTATTTCCCATCTTCTCTTCTTCTTATTTCCCATCTTCTCGTTTTCTTATTTCCCATTTTCTCGTCATTTCTCCTTAATTCCCATCTTCTCGTCTTCTTATTTCCCATATTCACGTCATTTGTCCTCAATTCCCATCATCTCATCTTCTTAATTCCCATCTTCTCGTCTTCTTAATTCCCATCTTCTCGTCTTCTTATTTCCCATCTTCTCGTCTTCCTAATTCCCATCTTCTCGTCTTCTTATTTCCTATCTTCTCGTCTTCTTATTTCCCATCTTCTTGTCTTCTTAATTCCCATCTTTTCGTCTTCTTATTTCCCATCTGCTCGTCATTTGTTCTTAATTCCCATCTTCTCGTCTTCTTATTTCCGATCTTCTCGTCTTCTTAAGTCATAACTTCTCGTCTTCTTAAATCCCATCTTCTCGTTATTTGTACTTAATTCCCATCTTCTCGTCTTCTCAATTCCCATCGTATCGTCTTCTTAATTCTCATTTTCTCGTCTTCTTATTTCCCATCTTCTCGTCTTCTTATTTCCCATCTTCTCGTCTTCCTAATTCCCATCTTCTCGTCTTCTTATTTCCTATCTTCTCGTCTTCTTATTTCCCATCTTCTTGTCTTCTTAATTCCCATCTTCTCGTCTTCTTATTTCCCATCTGCTCGTCATTTGTTCTTAATTCCCATCTTCTCGTCTTCTTATTTCCCATCTTCTCGTAATTTGTCCTTTATTCCCATCTTCTCTTCTTCTTAATTCCCATCTTCTTGTCTTCTCATTTCCCAACTTCTCGTCTTCTTCTCTTACTCCCATTTCTTCGTCTTCTTTCTTTCCTCCTATCTACTCGTTGTCTTTCTTAACTCCTATTTTCTCTTTTACTTTCTTCACTCTCATGCCCTCGTTTTCTTTATTTACTCCCATCTCTTTGTCTTTTGTATTTACTCCCATTGTTTCCTATTCTGTTTTTACTTCCATTTCGTTGTCTTCGGTATTTGCTTTCTATTCCTGTTCTTCTGTCTTAATTCCCATCGTATCGTCTCCAGTATTTACCCTCATCTTCCTGTTTTCTTTATTTGATCCCATTGTCTCGTCTTTTGTCTTTATTCAAGTAGCCTCGTCTTCTGTCTTTACTGCTATGTCCATGTCTTCTTTATTAACTTCCATCTCCCTATCTTCTGTGTTTACTCATATCGCCTCGTCTTTTGTCTTCACTCACCTCCTTGTCTTCTCGATCTGCTCCCATCTACTCTATTTCGGAATTTACTCCCATCGTCTCGTTTACTATCTTTATTCCTGAAGCATCGTGTTGTGTCTTTATTCCTGTAGCCTCGTTTTCTGTCTTTCTTCCTCTAGCCTCGTTTTCTGTCTTTCTTCCTGTAGCCTCGTTTTCTGTCTTTATTCCTGTAGCCTCGTTTTCTGTCTTTCTTCCTGTAGCCTCGTTTTCTGTCTTTATTCCTGTAGCCTCGTTTTCTGTCTTTATTCCTGTACCCTCGTTTTCTCCTTAACTCATAGTTCTATGCCTTCAGTATTTACTTCCCTCTCTTGGTCTTCTGTCTTTACTCTAATCGCTTCGTGTTCTTTGCTTACTCCCATCTCCCATCTTATGTTTTACTCTCATCTCCTCGTCTTTCCTATTTATTCCCTTCTCCTTGTCCTATTAATTCCCTTCTCCTCGTCCTATTTATTCACCTCTCCTCGTTCTATTTATTCCCTTCTCGTCCTATTTATTCACCTCTCCTCGTCCTATTTATTCCCTTCTCCTCGTCCTATTAATTCCCTTCTCCTCGTCCTATTTATTCACCTCTCCTCGTTCTATTTATTCCCTTCTCGTCCTATTTATTCACCTCTCCTCGTCCTATTTATTCGCTTCTCCTCGTCCTATTAATTCCCTTCTCCTCGTCCTATTTATTCACCTCTCCTCGTCCTATTTATTCACCTCTCCTCGTTCTATTTATTCCCTTCTCGTCCTATTTATTCACCTCTCCTCGTCCTATTTATTCCCGTCTCCTCGTCCTATTAATTCCCTTCTCCTCGTCCTATTTTTTCCTTTCTCCTCATCCTATTTGTTGCCTTCTCCTCGTTCTATCTATTACTTTCTCCTCGTTCTAGTAATTCCTATCTCCTCGTCTTATTTATTCCCTTCTCCTCGTTCTATTTATTCTCTTCTCCTCGTTCTATTTATTCTCTTCTCCTCGTCCTATTTATTCCCTTCTCCTCGTTCTATTTATTCTCTTCTCCTCGTTCTATTTATTCTCTTCTCCTCGTCCTATTTATTCCCTTCTCCTCGTTCTATTTATTCTCTTCTCCTCGTTCTATTTATTCTCTTCTCCTCGTCCTATTTATTCTCTTCTCCTCGTCCTATTTATTCTCTTCTCCTCGTTCTATTTATTCTCTTCTCCTCGTCCTATTTATTCTCTTCTCCTCGTCCTATTTATTCTCTTCTCCTCGTCCTATTTATTCCCTTCTCCTCGTCCTATTTATTCAACTCTCCTCGTCATATTTGTTCCCTTCTCCTCGTCTTCTTTCCATTCATTTTCTTCCTTCTTTCCAATTAAGTGGTTAGATTATGTATATCTTGCTGTATACAGTCTAGTAAAAGTAAAGTAAAGTAAAAGTAAAGTAAAGAAAAGTATCTCATAGCATTACTGCCGTGGGGTGTGAGGTGTTAGCGATCTCACATTTCAAAGGCTCGGCTATATGAGGGCGGTAGCCATCTCCTCTCCCTCGCCGATTTTACTTCCCGGACTGAACCGGTACCAATTTAAGGCTGGGTCGACCCGGGAGCCATTGCGGTCTGAAAAAAACATTACCGCCTCAACTAGGGAATGAACCTAGAACCACTCAGATGCGAAGCAAGCGCGCTAACCACTGCGCTACGCGGCTCCACAAATAAGTGCATAGCTTAAATCTAATGAACATATAACGACATGGTAGAGAGCTGGTAATCCCTCTTCAGAAAAAAATTCGTCCTGTGCCAGTGCTCTCTAAAACATCACTTCCAACAAACTGTCAGTAATTGATTAGGGATTCACTTGTTTTTGATAATCTTTATTCCTTTCTTTCTTGTAACTTTAATACCTCTCTGCTTCTTGTTATTCATATTTCATTTCCTCCATCTGTTCTTTTTTATACAGTTTTATTTTCTAGTCATTTCGTTATCTTTACCGATGTCATTTCCTATTTATTAAATTACTCATTAGCTTTTATAATAGTTGACCTTTGATCTTCCATTCCTCAAATCTCCCCCATAACTCTGTGTTCCAGAACACGCACAGCAAAATGTTTGTTACAAAATTTACACTTAGCACAACAAATTGATGTACACACGTTTGTGTTGCATATTGGACAAAATAATTGTATCGCAGACCAAGCTGTAAACTAGCAACACAGCGCAATCTGTTCTCCGGACTACACCCTGCTACTGGCAAAGTCCTGTTCGTGGCTTGGAGCGGGAGATTGAGAACGAACGCAGAAGAAGAAGAATGAACAAATAATTTATACATGCACTATTTATTTTGTATTATGGAAATTTTTGAGTATGCATCAATTATATACATTAGGAATATTTGAACGAACAGTTATTCATCATTGCTAAACTGTTACGATATGGTCAAGTGATAGTCACGTCATCCATTTAGGCAACCTGGACCTGTCGCGTTGACCGTCCATAATGGCAGAGTCGTTGATCGTCCATGATGGCAGAGTTCCAGTCAGTTACATGATAGATAAAGTAAAGGTGATATGCCTAATCCAGGTGTGCCCCGGAGACAAGTGCAGAAGCTGCCAAGCTAGAACGTCCTGGGAGAGGTGAGCAGCATGTCTGAAGACAGAAAAGCGACGCTAATCCAGGGTTGAGGAAGTGCTCTCGAAATGTGTCCACCGGGGGACCTGGATGTTAATTGCTCCGTCTTGCCAGCGAACTTCAACGATACGACGTCGGTGGCCCATGTGTAAGACATCCACGTCCCGCTTTGGTTCTGTAACGAAAACAAAAGAAAGGTCAACTAAAACAAATTGGCGAAGTGTCATAGAAGCCGAAATGAAAATCATGAATCAGACCTTGCGCGAAGTAAAAGGAAATCAATGCTGCCCTGATTGATACATGTAATTGTCACTTTCTGTTTCGGCAGTCCCAATCTGAGTATGCCAGAGGACATAAAATATGGCGATAGTTGTGCACAAACAGTCTAAAAGGACATGAGTGTGTGCGACGAATAATCAGGCTCAGGTGAAACACAATGATTAGAGCCCATCTCACTTCCACTGAGTTCTTCTGGAAATAGATTGTGTCACAGACGTCTGGTCGATGAGGTGTTGATACTGAAACACTCATAGTGATGAGCTATTTGGAGAGCAGCGCATTGCAATACACCCAGGAAGACCCCTGTCTACCTTCTAAAGTACACCTTGGAATGCAGGAAGAGTCACTGTAACTTGTTACAAAAAAAAAAACTACGTCTAGAGTTAACTAGCTTCGAACAACAGTAGAAACAACAGCAAAAACTGCAACAACAACAGCAACAGAAACAACAACAAAGGAGACCTGTAACAGTAGTAGTCCCCATGCTTCACATGCAGAAAAGACGCTATTTATATATATATATATATATTTCTATATAATTCCTGTAACCGGTTTTGTCTTCTTGCTGGGTTACACCAGTCGAGAGCGAATGGGTGTGAGAAGAATTTTAGATTCGATGAATTAAGGCCGCTTGCATCGGCAGTTTGCGTGTAGTGTGCAGGGTATGCTTTTTGTCATCCTAGGTAGAACCAAAATTGATCTTGTGGTTTGAAATTACACTTATGATAATTGAACGTGTACCCCAACCACTAGACCAACCTCTTGTGCGACCGTCTTAATTTTTGTCTCTGTGTTTGGCGTAGGGGCCATTCATGAAGAGTTCGTCAGTATTTATGAATTTGTTGTGAGTTAGAGTCTGCTATGGCTTTTCTTATATTTATATAATTGATAACAGTATGTATTCCCTTTTCGTCTTTTTTTTAGGTCTGTCTTTCTTTTTGGCCAAGGGGGCATTGTTAAAATTCACGGGAAAGATGGGGTGGAGAATTTATATAGACGCCGAGTTGAGGACATGTGATGAAGATAGGCGGACCAAGTTGAAGATATATAGTTTGCGCTCAGGACAGGGGGGCCGAGTTGAGAACACGAGTTGAAAACACGAGTTAAGGATGCCAGCTGAGGACAGCCAAGACGAGCTCAGGACAGGTAAGACGAGCTGAGAACACGAGCTGAAGACAGACATGCCGAGTTGTGGACAAGGGCTGTGGGTTGGCAGGCAGAGTTGAAGACAAGCTGGCCGATTTGAGTACACGAGCTGAGGACACGAGCTGATGACACGAGCTGAATACACGAGCTGAAGACATACTAGTCAAGTTGACGATCCCTTATCCATAAGATTCCAATAGAATATCGGTTCTTGTAATTGTTGTTCTCCGAAACTCTTTGCATGACTAAACAAATTATGCGTTGACCAAAAACAAGACTGCAATGCAGAGCAGAGTTTCATGTGAACAGTTTCAGACGAGTGCCAACGATTCGACCTAATTAGGCCAATTATTTTAGAAGTTTTCGTTTGCCCAATCCTATTTCGATCGGAAAACCGGTATATCCCTGTTACAACTCTGGTCTCAAACTGTGTTATCTGTAAGTCATCTCTGTTACTGCTTTTTACTGTAAACACACCCATAAATGTAGTCAATAAAATTGTGTTGCTTGTCTATCGATGTTTACAATATTATAACTTAAAGACGAGAAATAAGGCTTGGCTTAGTTTCTCCTCCTGTACTCCAGGAACGTGTCGTGTTTTGATGTTTTTTTTTCTGGTATATAGTTTCTACATGATGGATCATCTTGTCCCATGCCCAACACTACGTACGACATGTGTGGTAGGTTACAGTGTTAATTTTCTCTCTCATGTGACGATAACACACGGGCCTGTAAAATGTTAATACAAATATATTAATTCATTTGCATAGGGCTAACAACTTTAACATGAAGAATACATTGCTAAAGAACACCATTATGCAAGAATGCATGGAGCAGACTACTCAACAGAGGCGTGGTAGTTTGGTTTGTTAGAGGTGAAGACAGGATAATAAGAGGAAGAAAGATTGCAATCGTTTATTTTGTTGTTTTTGATGATTAAGTTTTCTCATTCGTCCGCCTTGAAAAAGGCGTTGTGGCGGATGTAGTAGCTTTCCTCACATCTCGAACGTGCTAATGAAGACTGGTGCACTACAGGCTATTGTGCTATGCTTGCCTTCATCTGTGTGTCGCTCACTACTGCAGGTATCACGTCGATCCTTCACATCGATAGCCAAACTGCCATGAAACAGCTTGTTTCCAGGGAGAACTGCATGGAAGTGAGTTGGGGGTCTTGGTCAGTATGTTTACCTGACCCTGACATACATTGTCTGATCAGTATATTTTGCATAACTAGATGTTAGTCTTCTCCCTTAAAAATCGTCAAATCAATATGAAACAATTAACTATTAAATAAATTGTCGGTTTTCCAATGTTTACACGGGATGCCCCTGACCAAGTAGCAGGGTGCACAACAAAAAATAACTTGAGAATAGTTTAAATAACAGGAGCATGGCAAAACAAGTAATCGATCCTGTGAAGTTTCAGAGAAACCAGAAGTAAACGAGCCATGCCCCTAAAAATATGGCTGAACGTTGTGGGCCGGATGTTTGTGATGGAGACACGTGTAATCATCATTCCCTGACATCGCAAGGTCAAAAAGGCGCGAAAGAACAACGACATGACCTAAGACATAACTCTAAATCAGACGAGAAGGAGAAGGCGTACTGAGACAAGAAATCGATAAATCTGACGTTTCTAAACTTAAGTGAATTCTTTATGCTATTTTTGGACATTGACTGGAACGAATATTTTGCTCACTCTTTTCTCTGCGTACTTTGTCTCTGTGTTTTGTTTGTGAAGATTAGGTTTTCTCCTGCCCTTTATAGCTTGTGTTTATGGGTAATTTTGCCACGTTCAGATCAATAGTGCGCCTGCATTTGCTGTACATGTCGTGAAAACAGTGCAGAAGTGGAACAACGTGAGAGTGTAGCGACAAGATGTTGCAGAACTATATAGATAACTTCAGATTTCTTCTTGTTCAGGTTGGAATATACTAGCGATGTTAACTGATTTGTGCTTTGTGCTAGGAAACATATCCGTCAATTTTGACTTGACAAACGAAATTTGATCATAATATTACGCGCTTATATTATTTATTGACTGGAGCTACATCCCTGTTTATTCGATGGACTATTCGTGTAACAGCATTGTCTGTCGTGTGCTTTAGCCTTTGAGAATTTCAAACTACAACAAAACAACGTCTTCATTTACCTTGTGTCAATACAATACGGGTTTATTTAAGTTGTGTACATGATTGTATGCTAATTGTTTCTGACCAGTATTGCCTTCTGTTCAACGGTGGTCGGAGAAGTAAAACAGTATTACGAGTATCGTTATTTCATTCGTCTGAGTATTACAGTTGTTAAAGGATGACTTACTTTGATTGAAGGCAGGCTAGCGAGGAAGGAAAAATGTTGTCCTAAATCAGAATAAAAATGGAGACATGAGAGTCTCTAACACGTTGTCTCCGACAGCAGTATGACGTTCACATTGCGTTTGTGTTCTTGTACTTGGGATTGTTTTTTTTTTGTTTTTGTAAATATTATCATTGCTAATATTATTAGACCGACTATGTACCTCTGTGAAAGGATTGTTCTAGCTGGAAAATAACATTAATTACTTCATTTTTTATATTCTTTACTAAACAGTATTAATTGCTTCCAACTTTCCTCTATACTAAAACAGTATTGATTGATTCAAACGTTCCTCTATACTAAAACAACATTAATTCCTTCATACTTTCCTCTATGCTAAAACAGTATTGATTGCTTCATACTTTCCTCCTTACTAAAACAGTATTGATTGCTTCATACTTTCCTCTTTACTAAAACAGTATTAAATTATTTTTACTTTCAGTCTATTCTAACACAAATGAAATGAATAAAATGTCTTCATTTGCTTGACATGTATCACTGTTTGCAGACCGATTAAAGCTGGAAAAATTGCTAAAAGACCTGTAAGAACATGAAGAAATTGTTCATGGGCTTATGAAAAAAGGTAAAAAAGTGTTAACGGATCTGTCTAAATAGGAAAACAATATTCACAAACCAGTGAAAAAATGAAAAAATTGTTATCGGACCGATGACAATAGGAAACATTGTTCACAGACCTATAAAAATAGGAACAATTGTTCATGGACCTGTTAAAATAAGAAAAATTGTTCGCGGATCTGTGAAAATAGGAACAGTTGTTTACGGACCTGTGAAAATAGGAACAAATTGTTCACAGACTGGTGAAAATTGAAAAATCGCTCAGACATAAACTCAATTATTTATATAGAATTATGTCTATTAGTTGTTAAAGCTATTATTATAAAATGAAAATTGCATAGCCGTTTAGAATAACAAGATATCGAGTAGTAAATAGATGAACGATCCAGCAGAAATTTCTTTTTTTCCCGGACCGGGAAGAAATTTCTGCGGAACTGCAGCGAACCGAGGACCGGCGGTTGAGAATCACTGCTATATATCATGCGAGGAGTGTTCAAAAGAAATCGAACCTAACTGCACTAAGTGAACATACGTACGATGCGCATGTTGACGTTACTTCTGATGTAAACAGCACATACCAACCGTCAAATTTGCAAAATTGTATTTTTCTCCTATTCAAAGTTTCCTCATAGACCGTTGAAAACATGGCGGGTGTGATTCAGAATCCGCAAAGAGTTGATCAGCGAGCGGTGATTCGGTTTCTAACAGCTGAAGGATGTATACCAGTTGACATTCATCGCAGAATGCAGACAGTGTATGGTGACAAAAATGTGTCGAATGCAACAGTGAAGAACTGTACAACGATGTTTAAAGAAGGACGAGTTTACGAAAGATTTTCTGAGACCAATAGCAGGCCCATATTGTTGCGTCAGAAGTTGTCATCGCCAAAATTGATGCAGCAATTCGCCAGAGCTTAAGTTCGCCACACTTGTGTCACCGTACACTGCCTGCATTCTGTGATGAATGTCAACTGGTCGACATCCTTCAGCTGTTAGAAACCAAATCACCTCTCGCTGATCTTTGTCGTACGCTGCCTCTCGCTTATCAACTCTGGACGGATTCTGTATCACACCCGCCATGTTTTCAACCTGTTGAGGAAACTATGAGTTCGAGGATAATGAAATTTTGCAAACTTGACGGTTGGTATGTGCTGTTTAGATCATAAGTGACGTCATCATGTGCATCGGAAGTATGTTCTTCTTCTTCTTCTTCTTCGTACGCTGTTTACAGCGATATTTACGTTGCACTGATTTAATTTGTTAGCCAGTGGCTCAGTGCATCCGATTTCAACAGGCGTTTCTGTAGGGTTGCCCTCCTTAGCCTTTGGCTGTCCCCAGCCTAACTGCAAGGCAGCAGTTGTTTTTGGTCAGAGTTGTCTCTCTTGGGAAGTTGTCTTGCAGGACTATCGAGTCTTCCCTACTCGTGTCTATAGCGTTTGGAAATGATATGATGGACTATGTACTAGTTTGTACTATCCCGGAAGAGAGGCAGTCCAGTGTGACTTTTTCCCAGGATCGTCACGTCCTGCCAGAAACGTAGCATATGTATATGAGTGAGGTATCTTTTTGCTCGCTCTATTTTCTCGGCTCACCTGCAGTGATGGTACGCCTAGCATTCCCCGCCACCCGGGAGCTTGCCACCATAGGACAGGAGGTGCAGTGTCCGCTGGACTGCATCTCTTCTGCGTCCATTGGAATGACTGATAGCAGACAGATGCAAAGAGCGAGGAAGGAGTGCATTTTACCAGGTGCATTCCTGCGGCTCGATCGGGCCGGGACACAAGCCCCAGCCATGTCGTAGCCTCCCATCTCAGCGGTGCTGAGATTTTGGGCGGGATTCTGGCTTAGAGGCGTTCGGCCGTAATCCCTCAGATGGTAGCTTATCAGCCAAGCACGTGGACCAAATGTCAGCGACCTGTGATTCCTCTCGAAATAGTGCATTTGACCAGGTGACAAGCCTAGTCTTGCACGGAGATGTTGTCCGCCTAGGGAGCGGACATGGTCAAGGGTTGAGTCTCAGCAGTTTGCAGTGAGGTAGCTGATCTACTGCTTAGGGTACCCGACCGAGAACTAAGTCTTCTACAAATGATTTCATTCCTCATCGCCGTATGGGGTGAATATCGAGCAGCTTCCCGCCCGCTTTTATCAGTGGACGGCAGAGACCTCATTCTGCGGCTTGACCGGGCGGGGCTGGAGCGTGACCCCGAGGTCCCCACCATGTCGAAGCCTCCCTTTGCATTTGTGCTGGGCTGCTTTTAGGCGGGATTTTTGGCTTAGAGGCGTTCGGCCGTAATCCCTCACCTCGAACCGTTGGCTTATCCGCCTAGTACGTGAACCAAAATGTCTGCGGCTCCTCTCGGGCTTAGCAGGATTACCGTAGCAGAGCATTGTCATTTGTAGGGTAAAGCTGACCTGTCTTCAGAGGGTTTATTTCCAGCACCCGTTCAATATTAGCCAGACCGTATCTAATAGAGGGCTTTTAGTTTGTCAATGGCCCAGTTTCTGGAGCCTGCGATTTCTGCAGGGTAAAGACCAGATTACCGTAGCAGGCGCTCTTTCATTTGGGGGTTTTGAGACTGACCTGTTTTCCGTGGGTCTAATACCAGCACATGTTCACTATTAGACCCCACGAAGGTGCTCTCTTTTGACAGTCATTCTACACTATTGGCGTGTTTAGTCAATTTTAGCCTCAGGCTCCACTCCTGATAGTGCTCTTCCGTCAATTCCTTTATCAAACACTGGATGCAGACCAACCGAGCCACAGAGGGCATAACCCCAGATTTCTGAGGGTCTAAATCCAGCACCAGTTTCATATTAGACCCCAGAAAAGTGGTCTCGGCATGTCAGTCATTTCAGTGTTGGCCGTGTTGAGTCAAATGGAAGTATGTTCACTTGGTGTAGTTAGGTCTGGTTTCATTTGAACACGCCTCGTATGATAGGAATGTAGGAGTCGATAGGTAAATCAAAACACTGTCACCTCACTGTGGAGCGCCGCTCTTCAACAGATATACGCCAAGCCTCCAGTTCTCAACCATCCGCTCCAGCTCTGACCACATCTTACGTGTTTCAATTATGCTTTCCTCGAGCTCTTTTCTCAGTATGTTTTTGATCTACATCTCTTGTCCTGGGTATTCCAGAACAGAGATGGCCATGCTACGCTAGCAGCTGATCAATCGTAACGCCTTTTCGTGTCCTGGTGTTTCACTTTTTTCTGTGTGGTTTCTTCCAAGCAGCTCCATATTAGTGATGTTAGCAAGCTATTTTCATCCCTTTGTTTTGCGCAGGCACTCATGTTTGGTTGCTCTCCATGTTTCAAAGCCATACATTAGAACAGACTTTACATCTTATATTTTTATTTTTGTTTTCTTATTTTCTTTTGAATTTCAAAAGCTTCTCAACGCAATGAAAGTTGCTCTATGTGTCTGTGTTCTTCTTTTGATATACTAATGTATACCTCGTACTTTGTCTATATTGCTACCAAATGTATGGATGATTCCACATCGCATCTTGTAGAAGCGTGTCTCCCAGGGTAATCTGACGTCCATTGGTTTGTTTGAAAATATGGTTGAATAAATCACTTTCCTGTGAGAAAAAAAAGATGCTGTTGATGAGCGTTTGATCGAGTGGCAAGAATAGCGATAATTTTGTTCTGGAACCGTTTTTCTGTTGTGGAACCGTTTTTCTGTTGTGGAACCCTTTTTCTGTTGTGGAACCCTTTTTCTGTTGTGGAACCCTTTTTCTGTTGTGGAACCCTTTTTCTGTTGTGCGAACAAATCATGTGCACGCCTTACACAGCGATTACTTGGCAAACAGTATTGTAACCTTGATTCTTAAACGCTCCACTAGTCTCCCTCCACCCATCCACCACCACCCCTTCATGACCTGCTCCAAATGATAAAATCGCTGTAATGATAGGTTGTTATGTTTTGTTGTTTCACTTTATATTTTCTTCACAAATGTGCCTATCTTATTATCTAAGACCAAGTTAAATGTGTCTATGTTATATATGTCTATGTTATATGTGTCCATGTTAATATCTGCGACTACGTTATCATCTGTGCCAATGTAATCATCTATGACCAGTGTTGTTATATGTAACCATAGCGTTATATGTAACTATATTATTACAATCAACATGGTAAACACGTCTCTCTAGAACAACTAGGATTATATATGTAGTTGACGGCCCGTGCTTTTATCTAAATGAGGTAAAAACCTAAATATGTGACAACAAATGCTATTGTATTTATTGAATGAAACGATTGCACATATCTTTCTGTTCACTGATCATTTTTGACAAAGAAAAAAAAAGTGTTTCATGTTTTACACACACAAAAAAAAGAAAGCAGCTGTGATTAATAAAATGGTTCACATTCATTAAGCCTTAACGCAAAGTTATTCTTCTTCTTTTCGCTTATGTCCTGCTTGTTCCTTGCAGCATCAATGACATCGTTATATTGTTTATTTCTATGAACGCATTCATCATATTTGTCGCGTGTGTCCTGCAAGTGCCTTGCAGCGTCAATAACGACTTTATATTGTTTATTTCTATGAACGCATTCATCCTATTTGTCACGTGTGTCCTGCCTGTGCCTTGCAGCGTCAATAACGACGTTATATTGTTTATTTCTATGAACGCATTCATCCTATTTGTCGCGTGTGTCCTGCCTGTGCCTTGCAGCGTCAATAACGACGTTATATTGTTAATTTCTATGAACGCATTCATCCTATTTGTCGCGTGTGTCCTGCCTGTGCCTTGCAGCGTCAATAACGACGTTATATTGTTAATTTCTATGAACGCATTCATCCTATTTGTCGCGTGTGTCCTGCCTGTGCATTGCAGCGTCAATAACGACGTTATATTGTTTATTTCTATGAACGCATTCATCCTATTTGTCGCGTGTGTCCTGCCTGTGCCTTGCAGCGTCAATAACGACGTTATATTGTTTATTTCTATTAAGATCATACAAGTACTTCCTGCACTATACTTCCATTCGATCCGCATATGGTCGTGTTGAGACGCAACTAAAGTTTCGTGGCCTTTATTATGTAAGACAATTGACTGGCACTTCTAAACGTACAATTTTTACTGTGCCAATACACTGGCACTAATACACGTGCAGTATTTAATGTGCCAATAAACTAGCACTAATGAAAATGCGATATTTATTGTATGAATAAACTGGCACTAATAAACGTGCGATATTTATTGTATATATAAACTGGCACTTGTAAACATGCGATATTTATTGTATCTATAAACTGGCACTAATGAACGGGCCAAATGTGTTATATTAATAAACTGGCACTAATAAACGTGTTATATTTAATGTACCAATAACATGATTCTAATGAACGTGTTTATTTAATGTACCAATAATATGGCTCTAATAAACGTGTTATATTTAATTTGCAAATAATTTGGCTCTAATAAACGTGTTATTTTTAATTTACCAATAATATGGCTCTAATAAACGTGTTATATTTAATTTACCAAAAATATGGCTCTAATAAACGTGTAATATTTAATTTACCAATAATTTGGCTCTAATAAACGTGTAATATTTAATTTACCAATAATATGACTCTAATAAACGTGTTATATTTAATTTACCAATAATATGGCTCTAATAAACGTGTTATATTTAATTTACCAATAATATGGCTCTAATAAACGTGTTATATTTAATTTACCAATAATATGGCTCTAATAAACGTATTTTTGCTATCTTTAACGCAACTGTGATAACTGCGCTTCATAAGTACTGTTGAACAAAGAATTTACGTCAAGGAAAAGATCAGACGCGAACAGCTTGGTGGAGTGACGGGGTAAGGGCTGCAATCCTGTCTAAATAGAAAGCTTACAAGCGTTGGTTGACCTCCAAAACGAAAGATGACTACATCGTCTACCAGACAGCAAGACAAAACGCCAGAGAAGAATCTTGGAAACATTATGGCGAGCAGCCCAATTCCATAGGTCAAAATCGTCCTAGATACTTTTTTTCAAAAGTGTCAAGGCGATACGATTTAGAGACGAGTGCTTCAATCCTACTACAGCCATCAATGATAAGTTTGTCTTTCCTATATTTAATGAGCTCAGTAGAGGAGATCGGTGGAAGGAATACTTTCAAGAACTTTTCAACCTACTACCTCAACGGAAGATTCCGTTTTTCTACCATGCAACCTAGATCATACCGAGCCCAACAAAATTATTCAAGAAATGGAGAGAGTTATAAAGAGTAGTCCCAAAAATAAGTCACCAGGCAAGGACGGCATAACAACGGAGGTGATTCATGCATGTGAGGTAACAGGGTAACTCTGGCTTCATAGACTCTCCACAAAGGCATGGAAAGACAGACGTGTACCTGATGACTGGCAGCAGGCCATAATCGTTCCAATTTTGAAGAAAAAGTGCGACAAAAGAAACTGACACATGCAGAGGCATATCGCTACTTAGGCACACTTGTACAATGTATGCCAACATCCTGGAACACAGAATCAGACCTATTGTTAAACATCAACTATTCAGAGCTCAATTTGGATTTCGCCGAAGTATGAGCTGCACTGTTCATCTTAAGGCAAATAAGCGAAAGATCAATAGAATACAACGAAAATCTATGTGTTGCTTTCATTGATCAGGGAAAAGCGTTTGATAGGGTAAATAGGATTAAACTTTGGAAGATATTGGAAGATTATGGTATACAAGGCCAGCTTTTTGATAATGTTAGATCACTGTATTGTTCGAGTACAAACGTCGTCAGAACGACTGATGGTGTCACATATGCTTTTGAAATCACTACCGGCGTGATACAAGAGAGTGTGCTTTCTCCGCTGTTGTTTAACATCTACATGGAAAAAATTGCATCAGAGACTGATCAAATTGAGACCTCTGAAGCAGAATTACCCTTTGTAGATGATCCGTGCTTACAATACGACGATGAAAATAAACTGCAAAACCCCACGAACGCGTTTGTGATTACCCGTGCTAAATACAATATGCGAATTAGCGAGAACAAAACAGAAACTATGATGATCAGTAGAACTCCTGGGCCACTCAAGATAAGTCTAAATGATATTGCTCTTCAACGGGTCCATGCGTTCAAGTATTTGGGCAGTATTTTTTCGGCAGAAGGTAGGATCGACAGGGAAATTGAGACTAGGTGTCAAAAAGCATCTGCGGTGACTTATCAGCTATTCCCACTGCATAGACACACGAGCATTAGTTTGGCAACAAATCAACAGCTGATAAACAGTATATTTATGCCGACTCTGAGCTACCAGTGCTGAACATTGCCTCTGTTAAGGGCGCGATAGAGCAGAATTTCGACTTGTGAAATGAAGTGTTCAAGGAAAGTCGTCGGTGTTACCAGAAGAGACATCATGCGGAGCGACGACACTCGAAGTATGGTCGGCACTATGTCTTGTGTCGAATACATTTCCAGGCAGAAAATAAGTTGGTTTGGTCATCTCATGAGAATGCACCCTCATCATCTTCTACTGATGGCGTACAATGCTGGTAGATCTGGCTAAAGGGCAAGGGGACGGCGGCACAAGGGGGCGGCGGCGAAGTAGGTGGATAGATGACATTAGAGGGATTGTTCAGCGAAAAGGGCTCACATTGACCGATGCAACGAAATTGGCGCAGGATAAACGACGTTTAAGCTCCCTACGGCGCTAAGCGGCACAAGTGGAAAGAAAACTAACTAAACTATATTTAATGTATCAATTACATGGCTCTAATAAACGTGTTATATTTAATGTACCAATAATATGGCTCTAATAAACGTGGTATATTTAATGTACCAATAATATGGCTCTAATAAACGTGGTATATTTAATGTACCAATAACATGGCTCTAATAAACGTGTTATATTTAATGTACACTTGAATGCTATGTCCTGATTTTATGTATTTACAGTAAATACTCACTAATAATAGTTAAACATTGTTTCTTTTCTATACTAGAGTGTTCTGCGATGTGAAACATCTATGAGTGCTATGTGTTTTATTACATAAGTAAATAATGGTTATGCATTAATTCTTTTTATTTTTCTTCTAGCTTTACATCAGATTTTCGACACTTTATTTATTTAACGTGTGTTTGCCCGAGTGGTCTGTCGGGGTCTTTGTGTATGCCAGGGACAGGAATAGCACCACTGCCTCACAGAGAGCATGTCGAAAGAGGCGACTAACTGGGACAAGGCATAACACCGACCATGGTTAAGTGGTTTGTTTAGAGCAGCACATAGATGGCGCCTAACAGGCTGTCTACTTTGCGCTAGTCTATTAAGATGAACTCGCACATCGGCTAACCAACCTCCGTAAGCGATTGTCCTAACGCAGCGGAGTATTAAACTGCTCGAGCCTAGCACGCTAAGAAGGAAATCCTTCTCCTGACTACATCCAGCTCATACCAGAGATGGGACATGCACAGTGGCATCTGCCCCTGTAGAAGTACATGTCGACTAAGTGGGACCTGCACAGTGGCATCTGCCCCTGTAGAAGAACATGTCGACTAAGTGGGACCTGCACATGGACATCTGCCCCTGTAGAAGTACATGTCGACTAAGTGGGACCTGCACATGGACATCTGCCCCTGTAGAAGTACATGTCGACTAAGAACTAAGAGCTAATAACGTGTGTTTACTAGTTATACCATAAAGGAAAGTGACTGGTTATTTATGACAACCTTTTGTAAGGATGTGACTGTATGGAAACTTGCAAATGATTTCTACCTTTTGCAAACTTGGATGGCTTTCCAAGCAAATCAAGTATCGTCAATAATCATACGAACACATATATTTTAAGCTCTCAAAAATATAACAACTAAACTGCAGAAAGAAAATTATGTAATTGGCACTCTATCTCCGCACCTGAGGTTTCCAGCATGTAGATGTGTCTTCCTTAATTTAAAAAATATAAAAACGTAGACAAGGGCAACTAAAAGTAGTAGTACATGGTGGTCTTTGGGAAATTCTCTTACATTCGTGTATTTTCTGTATCTAGGGGATGGAGGATTTCTCATTTCTTAAAATATACATGTCGCCTCTTTGTTTACAACATTCTATATTGTATGAGTCCACATCACCATTTGAAAATCCTACTGTACAACATTTGACAATACTTGCATGTACTCAACACTGAGCTGAACAGTTTAAATTGATGAGAAATACCTGCATGTACTTCACATGGAGCTAAACAGCTTAAATTGATGAGAAAAACCTGCATGTACTTCACATGGAGTTGAACAGTTTAAATTGATGAGAAATACATGCATGTACTTCACACAGAGCTGAACAGTTTAAATTCATGAGAAATATCTTTTAGTGGTGACGATAAACTTCCTTTTCTTGTTGCCCGTTATCTTAGCCTCCCCCTCCTCCACCCTTCCGGCGATTACGTCACGCCTCCATAATGATTCCCGTAGAGACGACTAATGAATGTTGTGCACAGTGCTGGCATGTTAATCATGTACAAATTATCGTTTTAAAACCATACTGCAAATAATTTCAATCAAACTTCCACAAAAGCTGGTTGCTTGATAAACCAACTGTTTGATATGTGCTACAATACCTGCATCCAAAGTATATGAAAGAGAGAGAGAGGGAGAGGGTGGGGTGATAGAAAGTGGGGAGAGGGAGAGAGAGAGGGAAAGAGAGGGGAAGAATAAATCATACATCCCCGATGTGTTCATTTTCATCTTTATGTTTACGTTACCTTTACAACAGGAACCTGCATTATCATAAAGAAGGTTAACTTTGCATGTCTTCTTATGTATATCATAATTGGTATGTTTATTTTCGTAATACAATTTCTGAATGTATCCCCCTTATCAATCTGATGTCTATGGTTTTATATCAATCACATTATCAGAATTTCCTCGTCGTCTGTCCGGCAAATACACATTATTTGAGGACACCAACACTATTCGGTATGTATTCTGATCTTTTCCAATGATGTACCAATGCGGGCCTAGATCATTGATCAGTCCATCTAGCCATCTCATCGGAAGACGGGCCCCATTGAGAGTCGTTATGTAGTAACAATTAGAAACGGATTTGATTTACTCGTCAAGCAAAATTGTGCACTCGTCATAGACGACCAGACGAGCATTTTGTCAAGCCTTGGACATGGACTATCCAATTACAGCGTCTACCGATTCTGATGATGTTCATGTCTTCTTGATTGTTCTCGGTTGGTAACGGTTCTTAGCCAGAACATTCTATAAATTTTTATTAGGCAGGCGATAAGATAACGATTTTGACGTTTCAATTTATGTTACTCTCTCTCTCATTCCGTACTATACAGAAGCACAGAAAGATTGTACGAGGCGTGTTCAAATGAAACCGATCCAAACTGCAACAAGTGAACATGCGTACGACGCGCATGATGACGTCACTTCTGGTGTAAACAGCACATATCATCCGTCAAGTTTGCAAAATGTCATTATTCTCCGACTCATAGTTTCCTCAGCAGACCGCTGAAAACATGGCGGCTGTGAAACGGAACCCGTCCAGAGTTGATCAGCGAGCGGTGATTCGGTTTCTAACAGCTGAAGGATGTCGATCAGTTGACATTCATTGCAGAATGCAGGCAGTGTATGGTGATAAAAGTGTGTCGAAGACAACAGCGAAGAACTGGACAACGATGTTTAAAGAAGGCCGTGATGTAACGCATCCAATATGCGCCTGGTCTGTTCTCGGAAGATCTTCCGTTATCTCACGTGCTACTGTAAACATCGCTGTCCTGTTCTTCACTGTTGTCTTCGACACATTTTGGTCACCATACACTGTCTGCATTCTGCGATGAATGTCAACTGGTGACATCCTTCAGCTGTTAGAAACTGAATCACTGCTCGCTGATCAACTCTGTACGGATTTGGTAACACCACGCCATGTTTTCAATGGTCTGCCGAAGAAACTATGAGTCGGAGTATTATGACATTTTGCAAACTTGACTGTTGGTATGTGCTGTTTATAACAGAAGTGACGTCATCATGCACATGGTACGTATGTTCACTTATTGCAGTTTGGACCAGTGATATTTTAACACGTGTCGTACATTCTTAGTTTGCTGTTTGTGATGTACTGTGATGACTACCAAACAATGGTTAATCTAGCGAAGACATTTCTGACTTTGTTTATTCTGCTTCTAATGTACATGTCGGTTCCGTCGTCAGATGCTACTGTGCTTCCGAGGTTTATAATGTTTCCGTCTTTGCTAATTCTTCATTTCGTATTTTAATTGACTTGGGATTCAATATTTTACACGTGATTACGACTAAATAACAGAATAGCCACGTCATCAACTAATCCAGATCATGAAGTTGATTTGTGAAATGTTATTGGATTTTATTGGTCGAAGTTTTTTTTTCAGAATTAAGTAACTTTCCAGCAGAAAGTGAAATGGTGACATGGAGAGACAAGTCGCAGACAAGTTCTTATCCCAAATGATTAGAGTGATAGTCCCATGCACAACTCTCTTTAGATATCTTTTTTCAACATTCTTAGAAGATTACAAAAGTTGCATTCTCTTCAATCCTGATAGCACTTGCGTTGATGACTGGTTTATACGCCTGAAATAAACTAAGGTCTAAGACAACGTTAGAAGTTTTCAACTGCAACCCTAAGACGAGCTCACGCGGCCAGGCGAACACTTCCGCGATATTAAAAGCCATGAAATGAGATGGCCTCGATTGAAGATCTGTCAGGTTTATGATGACATTAGCAAGGTCTAGGGAGCACCTCTCTAACACGTTGTCAGCAGCTTGACTGGCTACATGTCAGCAGCAGACCAACAAGTATTGCCGCATATCCCGCTGTACCAGAACATGTATTGGTGGCTCGCGTGGAGTGTACAGCTCCTGTACAAATATACTCAGTTAGCAAACTGTTTATGTGCACCTGTATCTAGCTGACGTTTTGCCTGTTTAGCTCCCTATAAAACAATGAGCAATAATCGTAGTCGTTACCTTACAGGAAGTCTGCGTCAAACAATTCTAGTCGTTACCTTACAGGAAGTCTGCGTCAAACAATTGTAGTCGTTACCTTACAGGAAGTCTGCGTCAAACAAGTGTAGTCGTTACCTTACAGGAAGTCTGCGTCAAACAATTGTAGTCGTTACCTTACAGGAAGTCTCCGTCAAAACATGTAACCTGTTCTTGCATTGGTATATTTTTTTTTACATGATGACGTTGCTAGTTCTAGGTACAAATCTATTTAGTTCCTTTTTAGCGACATGTCTGCATGATTCAGTGGTCCTATTCTTTGCTCGATGAGACCCACACGGATGAACTGTGTGTGTCCAGTGAGTGTAAACATTTCATTTCAGCTGTTCACTTCTTACTATAGGTGGCGTGGGGAGGTCCCGTCTCCTTTCCTGTGTTAACTGGCTGGCCTTTGATATTATCGATCCATTCCCCTGTAGCGCTTCTTTCACACCGTCGATTCATTGTTTTATTGATCTTCACCTTGTTCTGACTCCCTGCTGCTTGATGTTATAAGTTCGCGCGGCGGGACGTTTAGACGTATTTCTCTCAGACGTCCAGATCATTGCGTTCTTCGTCTGTTTATATACGTCATGCCCACGTTCTGCCAGCTTTCTGTCGGATGTAATCCTTTCTGTCTCTTCTAAAGACACTGTCGTATGCGTCTCTTCTATTGACCTTGAATTCTCGGTCTCGTCTAGGGACCTTGACCTATCTACCCCTTTTAGTGACCCTGACCAATTTGTATCTCCAGTGATCATGAACTTTCTGTCTCTTAAAGTGTCTCTGAATTTTCTGTCTCTTCAAATGACCCTGTCCCCTATCTCTTCTAACGACTCTGACCGCATTTTGCAAGCTCGTCATTTCACATCTTGTGATCATTCGTTCTTGTGTCTTGGTCCGTGTCCATGTTTGGACAAAACAGAAACTATAATGATCAGTACAACTCCTTGGCCACTCAAGATAAGTCTAAATGATGTTGCTCTTCAACGGGTCCATGAATTCAAGTATTTGGGCAGTATTTTTTCGACAGATGGTAGGATCGACAGGGAAAGTGAGACTAGATGTCAGAAAGCATCTGCGGTGACTTATCAGTTGTCCCCACTGCTTAGACACCCGAGCATTAGTTTGGCAACAAAGCAGCAGCTGATAAATAGTATATTTCTGCCCATTCTGAGCCAGTGCCAAACATGGCCTCTGTCATGGGCGCGCGAGAGCAGAATTTCGACTTGTGAAATGAAGTGTTTGAGGAAAGTCATCGGTGCTACCAGAAGAGACAGAATGCGGAACGATGATATTCGAAGTATGTTCGGCACTACGTCTTGTGTCGAATACATTTTAAGGCAGAAAATAAGTTGATTTGGTCATCTCATGAGAATACACCCTCATCAACTTCCACTAATGGCTTACACCGCTGGTACATCTGTCTACATGGCAAGGGGGCGGCCGTAATGTATGTGGATAGATGGCATTAGAGTGTGCAGCGACAAGGGCTCACATTGATCGACGCAACGCACTTTGCCCAGGATAGACGACTTAAGATCCCCGCGACGTTAAACGGCACAAATGGAAAGAAAACTAAACTAACTAACAGACAGCTGATGTGAATGCGCTAATGAGCACTTCCATTGTTTACTAATTGGAATGTTTGGATGTATAAGTAATATTATTATATGCTACGTTTTTGTAATAGGTTTCTGGGATGAGGTCTTTATTGTTGGGAAAAGGTGAGTGGGGAGGATCCTGGCAAATCACCTAACAACTATAGACCTATGCTTTACAAGCGCGGCAGACAAATTTATGAAGCTCTTTTTTTTAATATTTACTAAAAACAGGAGTAGATGTTTACAATAAACTAATAACCAAGACTGCCTAAAGTCCAAGAGGACGTCCACGTCGAAGTAGGTGGAAACGGAGCGAAGTAAGGGTGCTACCATAATAACCTCTGTGGATAGGGACCCTGGCACGAATGTGACTGGCATAGCAAGACGATAAGCAATATACGAGGAGTGTATTTAGAGCAGCCTACCTTTGGGCCGGAAAAACAATAACTCACCTGGAGGTAGGAAACTCAAATTCCTGTCAAAATACGTTCCTTGGGACTTGTCCCAGCGGTACCACCATTGTTGGAAGCATTTCAGGAAGGCATGTTGGAGAATCAAGTACAGTTGGGTCGTCGCATTCCGCATAATGGCTTTTCGTGACTCAAATCGGTGTATTTCAGCAGTTTTCATCTTGGGAAACAGCCACACATCGAAAGGAGCCATGTCGGTAAAATAAAGGGAGCCTGTCGAACAAAAGGAATGTTGTGTTTGGCCAAGAAAGTCTGAATGAGATGCGAAGACTGGGCGGGTGCATTGTCATGATGGAGCTGCCAAGTTCCCGTGGACCACAGGTCTGGTCGTTTGCGTCGAACAGCATCACGAAATCGCGGATACCCTCCAGGTAGTACTCATTGGTAACGTTTAGACACTGTGGCGCTTACCAGGGATGCATAACCCGACGAGAGTCAATGAAAACGGTCAAAGACTTTGACATTGCGTCACTTCGTGGTAAATGAAAACACTACACTCAAAACTGAAATGCTTACTGTCAGCGACTGACGCAATCTGCAGGCGGAACACATTCACACATGTGCATGATGGTCCCCTATACGTCCCCGCCGAAGTACAACACCCTCGCTGCGCGTGGTTTCGCGGAGACAAAAAATATGGTCAGATACTTTTTAAACACAACTCGTACCATTGCTACAAAGACTAATGAGCTTCGTGAGACTGATCTCAACGAAATACGGACTGAACGCTCAAGAAGCGTACGGAACAAGTACGTAACTAATATATAGTGACATAACATGTTAAAGGACCTTGTGGAGATCATTCAGAGTTTAAATAATTAATCAAGATAGAAATGTTAGGACAATCTGCTGTCTTGCAGGTTTGGCCACCAGGTCGGTTGGGGACAACCAAACGCTAAGGATGCGAACCTGAAGAAAATGTTTGCTGAAAACGGAAGTGTTGGACCGAAAGGTGCAAATAAAACAGCTCGCTGCTGCAAACCACGACACTACGTATCTCATCCAAGGAGATGAACGAAGAAGAAGAAGAAGAAGAAATGTTAGGACTAGTAAACATAAACAAGAAACAAATGAACCGAAGTTTAAATAACTAGTCAACAAAGAAAGATAGAAATGTTAGAACTAGCAAATTTGGACATGAGAGAAATGAGCTGAAGTTTAAATAATTAATAAACAAATCAGGAATGATATGTTGTGACTACCAAATAACAAGAGAGAGCATCTAGCAGACAAATGAAAACGATTTACTGGTACGGAGTAGTGTTGACACTAAAGAAAGAGTCAAACATAATGTTGGTTTTCTTGTACACCAATAGCAAATACAGTTTGTTATAGAAAAAGAATATAAAAGTGAAATACGAATACGCCTACAACCAGTCAAGAGTTGTTGTTTTTTCTCTTTTTTTCTTTTTGCGTTCGCCTTTTTTCTCAAATCCTCAACTGTACTGTTGAATTGCGGTTTTTATTTTCCGCCTGTAGGCCCAGTGATCCGACTTCAGCATGTATTTTATGTAAGGGTCTGCTTCCTCCTGCATTTTCTAAGGGCTTGCTTCCCCGGGGTAACGGCCGGTGCTGTGATGGGAATCGAACCCAGCACCTTCGGGTTGTGAGCCGTGCCACTTAACCACTAGGCCACGCCGTCCACTAGTCCAAAGTTTAAAAACAACAACAGTTCTCTAGGTCTACAACCAATCCAACAAGAGCAACAATGAGAAAAACAGAACGGAGATCTTTGACTGCCGTTCAAATGTTATCAATAGCATTACTCTAATCATCACGTTCGATTTTAGTAGCAGAACAGTGGAAAATAGATCATTACGGGAATATTGGTTAGGAAGGTTTAGTGCCCCCTCATTAGAGAGGAACAGCACTGAAAAAAATATAATAAAATCTAGAGTAATTCATAACAAATGTTAGCTACAGAACTAAAGATACAAACATCACATTGGAAAAGAGAAAAGCCAATAATCTAAATATTATAGAAGAGGATGCCATTATATAATTATACAGATATATTTCGAAATGGCAAATATTTTTGCGACTCTACATAGAGAAACTGAATACTTTAATGGAGCATTTGTCATCTTTAAACCAGCCACGACAGACAAGAAATATGACGGCGTTAAAACAAGAAAAATAAGCCTGGTAGAATGCTGAAGTTAAAGAATAAATACAGACTAAAAAGACACACCAAAGCAGGATTAACCTAAAAGAGGCAAGAAATGCATATTACGTTTCAAATAGCAAGATGAAATATCAAACCAGTAATTAAAATTTTGAAAAAAAGGATAGCGGAGGAAATTTGAACAACAACAATTATCTATAGGCAAGAAATCGGCCCAGATTTCTAGAAAAGTATCAAAGCAATGAGATTATGAAATGAGAGCTGTATTGCTATTTCCATAATTAATGACAAAAAGAAACGCCTAATATGTAACGAGCATCAAAGACTACACCGATGGAAAAGAATACTTGCAAGGACTTTCCAACCAATCAGTCACTCGTGTAAAAATCGATATGTATCCAAAAAAACAAGGGTCACCTGTAGCCTGATATATTTGTTGAATAAATGGAAACAGTTATAAAGATCATCGCAAGAATAAAGTCACCAGATATGGAAGACGTAACTGAAGAAATTCCAGATTACGTGAACGCTGAGATGAAGTGGTTAGAGAGAATTTCGACGAGAACTTGGAAAGAAAGAAAAATGATAATGGTAGACTATAATCTACAATATAAGTAATTATTGAGAAAGTATGAAGTAAAAGAAACTGTGATACTTGCTGTAGAATATTACTGCTAAGTCATTAGAACAAATACATGCGAGAATACTTCAACAAACAAAATGACAAAGTGTTGAAACAAACTAAAGCGTGTCCAGGAGATCAAATCGATAGGAAGTCTTTGTACGTGTGAGGGAAGACTTGATTGAGAAGCTGAAATTAAACTGTCAGAAAGTATACGCTGGGACTCATCAAATGTCACCACTGCTTAAACAGTTCTTTGTTACGCGTGTTTACTACGAAAGAAATTTTAAACCATGGATTAGTGTGTGCACCATATCTATTCGCACGTTGTTGATTATTTAAGTGTGCATATATGCATTAGCAGACAACGTATATGGAAATTGAGTCGTATCTTAGCAAAAATCTAAAACGGTAAGGCGTGAAAGCAAAGATCATAAATAGGTCAACACTTTTGTTAACAAATACGAATGAGCGTGAAACATTAACGTCATGTAGGTTTCAATTTATCGTAGAACAATCCTGGTATACGATTTGCAGGTGTGGATAACCAAAACGACTGTCTGTGGTTGAAAGGATCATACCGTTGCTTGAATAATGTTAACTCATAAATGAACCTAGTCTATGAGTGCGGCTTCATCGACCTCCTCGTAGCTTTCTAGCTCACACGCTTGTATGCCTCTAGCAATCTTTGAAGTACAATAATTCAAATATCTTTCTTTAGCCTTGTGAACTTCATGACACAACTTGGATTCATTGCACCGCAAATAACCAAAGCCTGGCACTATTGTTAACGCAATTTACCGTAAACACTTTTGCTTTTGAAACTGTCAATGAGAATTCTAGTATTTACCGTCATTTGTATCATTTGTAGTTTTTGAGTGCAAATTTATGGATAGTTTCACGTAACCATACAGTTATGTACTTCAGTGCACTCCTGGCATACCCATAGATGCTCAGTCTCTCTCGGCAAATTGGAAAGTGTGTGTATACTTATGGTTCCTCTACTTCGTTGATCGTACTCGCTCCTGCTCCGTCTTGCAATTTGTCCCATTCCGCTTTACCCTTATTTGATTCCAGAACTCTGCAGTATGTGAATCATCTATCATGGTGACATCATACAACAGGCGGCCATCGCTAGACTTCGAAATGTCACTCCTGCTCAAATCTAGTGTGCCCATAGTTGTTTCTTGCGAAGCCAGAATTTCAGTTCTTTCGTCACTCAAAACTCCAACATGTCCAAGATAGTAGACATAACCACATCAGTCCCTGCAGATTTGAATCTTTCCATGAATGCCTTATCCAACCCCTTTGTGCCATCCGAAGCAAGGATTGACTTGATGACTGCCCTTGTTAAAAAACATCTCACCTATTCAACCCCGAGCTGAGGTCACTGCCTCCATTTTCATTCTCATACTAGATGTTATTGTTATATATACCTGACCTCTCACTGCAGCAGAGAAGCCTTAATCCGATGTCCCACTGCACAACATTATTCCATCGGAATATATTGACTGCACCAGTATTTTGAGTGACAGATATTATCAGCTGGTTTATCTCGAGTTCTACTCTCCCGTTCGCCACTGTCTGCATTCCCTACCTAGAGCTATGATAACTGCATTCATGTATCATTTTATCACCAGTGTGGACCAATTCTTCTACCTTTATCGCAGTCTCAAATTTAGTCCCTCGTCCAATCGTCTTTTCCACCTATATCATGCACGCCATCCCTATCTTGATTCTTGTGCCATTGATGTGTAATTTGCAATTCTAGTCCGAGGTAACTCGTATATAGATTTTGGTGTGCGTCATTATTGTCTGGATGTCACAAACAGAGGTCTTAGTATGTACTTCATCCTTCTAATCGGGGTGAATCTGGTGCAGCTCAGAACCAGATGTAAACGGTCATTCTGGATGAGTTCCAAACTGTCACACTGTGATCCTGATACTTTGTGGATGCCCAGTCAACAACTGACAACTTTGTGGATGTCCAGTCAACAACTGACAACTTTGTGGATGCCCAGTCAACAACTGACAACTTTGTGGATGCCAGTCAACAACTGACAAAAATGACAGATGATAGAGGATGGAAGACAGTCGCTGCTCCAAGTTTGCAACAGCCTTTGTCTTGAGTGAAACCATGCCTTACTTGAATCTGTGATTGGTTTGGTCGACGTTATACGTATATCTCAGGCTGGGATCAAATTATATTCCGACGTAATTCAACCTTTCGTACCTTTCAATGGCACATCCATCAAATGTAATACACTGTATGTCAGCTGCAGAGTTGTTCAACGAGTGCCACACCACACAGTCCTTGATAGGATTAATGTGGAATCTCCACACCTTAGTGAGATTGCTTGCAAGGTCTCCAGGATGTCTCTAGCCATGCTGTCACTATCTGAGCCAGTCTTTAATGTCAGGATGTCATCCGGAAATGTTAATGTTCGATCTGGCGCTGTGGGTTGATTGTCGGTCACTTTTATTTGTGTAGACGTTAAACAGCACCGCTCAGAGAGGAGAACCTTGAGAAAATCCTAAACATATTTTCATCGGTTCTGTGGTAGAAGATCTCAAACGTAGTGCAGCTGTTCTCTCTATCTGCACAGGTCAAATCCAGCTCACCAACCACAGGTTGATGACACACTCCTTAAAACAGCGCAACAAGGTTCCAAAGTCAACCCGATGTTATGAATCCTCCAAGTGACTGCTCGATGACTAAGTTAGAAGCCCTCATTGACATTGTATGCTCATATTCCTAGGTTATTCCAGGTCTCCTCTATCGGTTGGTATCTGACCAGCGTATTATTTAGAACATGTTCAAGTTCTGTATGAGACCTTTTTTCTGGCCGCTATCTTCTCAAGTGGAGCCGCGTAGCGCAGTGGTTAGCGCCCTGGCTTCGTATCTTAGTAGCCCTGGGCTCATTCCCCAGTTGAGGCGGTAATGTTTTTTCAGATCGCAATGGCTCCGGGGTCGACCCAGCCTTAAATGGGTACCGGTTCAGTCCGGGAAGTAAAAGCGGCGGAGGAAAGGAGATGGCTACCGCCCTCATATAGCCGAGCCTTTGAAATGTGAGATCGCTAACACCTCACACCCCTACGGCAGTAATGCTATGGGTTACTTTACTTTATCCTCTCAAGTAGTTTGCCATAGGTGATCATTCTATAGCTACTTAGAATGATGGAATCCTTGCCAGGCTTAGTGAATGGACATAAATACGCAATAAGCCAGTCCTCGTGCACTGATGCGTTTTCTATAACGGTATTGAACTCTTTTACCACATTTCTAATATATGCCTTACCCTGCTTGATGTGGCAATACATCGGCTGTTTGTTGTTGCTAAAACCCTAGAAAAAAAGTCATGGAAAATCCAATACCAACAAGACACACACTGGGGGAATGGGATATTTAAGTAGACAACAAAAATGGAAAATATGTGATGTCTGAAATAGATTTATCGGACAGCTCCCATAATGATTGTACATACACCTCACATACTCATTTCACCAGTAAATGAAATATAAATAAACCTGCCATTGTTGTCAATGCTAGCTATTAAATCTGGTATATGAAAACTATTTAAATTCTCAGTGCTCGCGTTGTACGGTAAACGTCAAACTAGCTTCAGGCTATATTGTGCAAGACTTTAACAGGCAGTCTGGAAAGCAATCGATGGCGTAATCAATAGATTATTAATGTTACCTCACTGGATGGTTAGTGAGACGCGTGTAATGAGCTGCACACGTGAAGTTCATGCTGCAATGTTAGCGTGGGTGGGGCGAAATCGTACCATTCTGTTGTTGTTTATTATGTCATCATCTTCGTATCTGTATCACAACTAGACAATATAGACAACAATTTCTAAATGAGGTTTTCCCTTTATAAGGACAACACGCTCTAGTATGTTGTTGTTTATTATGTCATCCTCTTCGTATATGTATCACAACTAGACAATATAGATAACAATTTCTAAATGAGATTTTCCCTTAATAAGGATAACACGCTCTAGTTATTTGGCGTTACGATCAAGGAGCATGTGATTGTTGATTCACATGTCAGCCCCAATAGAAGTACAGTCACCACTACGGTTGGTGCCCTTTACAAGACGTTTATATCCGAACAATTACATTGACACTTTGCGAGGCTTCTTTAAGACTACTCCAGACTCAGCAAGGACGTTGTCTATGTTAATAGCAGAGTGTGCGATTCAATGAGTTAGAAAGACGTCTAGCCAAGACGCGTTACATCTCACGGTGTGGGGATAAGAAACTTACGTCTGGTCAGACAAAATATTCTCATTGAACATGTTAGTCAGGGTCAGGTAAAAAATACAGGCCAAGACAATCACCTCACCTCCACGGTGGACTCCTTGGTAAGGGGCTGTTTCTATGACAATCTGGTTAACAAGGTGAGTGATCGACGTGATTCCCTTAGTAATGAGCGACACGCAGATGAAATCTAGAATAGCACAACGGTCTGGCAGACCCTACATCAAAACGCTTGGGATGTGAAGAAAACTACTGCAACCTGCCACGTAAAGCTCTTTTTAGGACGTACATTGTGAACATTCAACAACTGCAACAACAACATACTGTGTCCTGCTTCTTACGACCTGGTACAACTGTGTCCTGCTTCTTACGACCTGGTACAACTGTATCCTGCTTCTTACGACCTGGTACAACTGTGTCCTGCTTCTTACGACCTGGTACAACTATGTCCTGCTTCTTACGACCTGGTACAACTGTGTCCTTCTTCTTACGACATGGTACAACTGTGTCCTGCTTCTTACGACTTAGTACAACTGTGTGCCGCCTCTTACGACATGGTACAACTGTGTGCTGCCTCTTACGATTTGGTACAACTGTGTGCCGCCTCTTACGACTTGGTACAACTGTGTGCCGCCTCTTACGACTTGCTACAACTGTGTGCTGCCTCTTACGACTTGGTACAACTGTGTGCCGCCTATTATGACTTGATACAACTGTGTGCCGCCTCTTACGACTTGGTACAACTGTGTGCCGCCTCTTACGACTTGGTACAACTGTGTGCCGCCTCTTACGACTTGGTACAACTGTGTGCCGCCTCTTATGACTTGGTACAGCTGTGTGCCGCCTATTACGACTTAGTACCACCGTGTGGTCAAGATCATATTCTTGTTTCTATTAAACACAAATCCCTTCCAGAATCCTCAAGAGCCGTAATATTCTCGTACAGAACTGACTTTATCTCATCATTTCTCGGTGCCTATTTATGTCATGTTATATTGTGACCCAAGGAATAATTAATTATATTATAAACATATGTTGTTGTTGAATGCCCACAATGTTGTTGTAGCTTTCCTCACATCCCGAGAGTGCTGATGAAGGTGGACCGGAGTCCTCCAGGCGGTTGTGCTATGCTTGGCTTCATCTACATATCGCACACTACTACGGGGATCACACCGATCCTTCACCTTGTTAGCCAGACTGCCATGAAAACAACCCGTTTCAAGGTAGGGCTACGAGGAAGCCAAGGTGGGGGTCCTGTCCAGTATGTTTTGGCTTAACCTGACTAACATGTCTGATCAGTATATTTTGCCTCACCAGATGTTAGTCTTCCTTTCCCATAAACACATGTATTCTATACTAAGCACATGTCTTCTTTCTGTCAACTTACTTATTCGTACGTATATTTCTTAAATGGTTACTTACTATACTATATTCATTGCTACATCTCTTTTCACAAATATGGAAACTATATCGTCATCAATTGTCGTGAAAAGTCTTCTACACAAAATAGCAATATAATATACTGCTATGTAATATACTGCTGTAATCACCCGCAATAATATCAGGCGTATTGCCTTTTCTTTTCCCACCTCCCCCTCTCCCTCCGTCTCTCTCCCTCTCTCTCTCTCTCTCTCTCTCTCTCTCTCTCTTTCTCTCTCTCTCACACGCCTGATCTTTGCCTCTACTGTCTGTTACGCTATCAATTTTTCATGGATTGTTTGATATTTTATTGTTCTACGTTTCATCACATCGTGTCCATTAAACAATGAATTGCCTGGTTTCTCAATTTGTGTAACTATGCTTCATTACAAATTTCATTTTGTCGATCCTTTTTTAAATAGCTTCTCTATTCCATTGGGGGGGGGGGGGGGGGGTATGGGGAGGGGAGTGGGATTTGTAACATTTTTCTGGAGGATATGTAAATTTCTTTTAGAGGATACGTAACATTCTTCTATGGGATATGTAACAATCTTCTGGGGGATAGGTAAGATTCTTCTAGGTGAAATGTAACATTCTTATGGGGGGAAATGTAACATTTTTATGGGGGAATGGTAACATTTTTATGAGGGGAAATGTAACATTTTTCTAGGGGAAATAAAACATTCTTCTAGCGGATATGTTACATTTTTCTAGAGGATATCTAACTTTCTTCTAGAGATTTTAACATTATTAAAAGGGATATGCAATATTGTTCTATGGGATTTGTAACATTCTTCTAAGTGAAATGTAACATTCTTCAATTGATTATGTAACATTATTCTAGAGGATATGTAACATTCTTCTATGGGATATGTAACATTCTTCTGGGGATATGTAACACTCTTCTGAGGATATGCACCATTCGTCTAGAAAATATGTAAAAATCGTCTATGTATATGTAACATTCTTCTTGAGGCTATATAACATTATTCTGGGGATATACAACATTCTTGAATGGGATATGTAACATTCTTCTATGGAATATGTAACATTCCTCTGGAGGAAATGTAAATCTCTTCAACTGGAATATGTAACATTCTTCTTGGGGATATGTAACATTCTTCTCGGGAATATGTAACATTCTTCTGCGGGATATGTAACATTCTTGTTAGAAATATGTAACATTCTTCTAGGGGATGTGTAACATTCTTCTGAGTTATATGTATCATTTGTATTGGGGGTATGTAACATTATTTTAGGGGATATATAATCTACTTCTGAAATACAAATCATTCCTTTCACATGACTTATCTACTTTTGACTCGCACTGTTCATCACTGATATCAACTCAGGGATACTGATTTTAATCACATTTAATGTTTTAAATACACAATTTGTCTTGCGTTTGTTAATCACAATATGGTGTGTAACGTTGTGTGTGTCTGTGCATGTGTGTATGTGAGTATATGTCTTTGTGTGTATGTGTATATGTATGTATGTATGTAAATGAGTGTGTATGTGAATTAGATTGCCCCTGAGAAAATTGCTTAACTGTAATTAATTTAACGTCTGTATATTGGTTTAGAAGACTCTGCAGTCTGTATACAACTAGTTTTTTTTACATTTACTTGCTCTAAAAACGATGTGACTTCAATCTGTTCTTGAATGCATTAATTGACCCCACTTCCACTATTTACTTCGGCAATTCATTCCAAGCATTCATCAATCTCTGACTAAAAAAATATTTCCTTATATCTAATCTGGACATTTCTTCCATTTATTTGTAGCTGCGATATGATTGCACATATTATCGTTCCAATGTATCTGATCTTATCAATTCTTCTAATATTAAAATTATCTTTTACTTTACTTTACTTAGTTCTATGTATAAGAAATCTTTTAAATTGCAATATATTTATGTGTATGTTATCGTTATTTTCAATGCGTCATAAACATAATATGTTTTATGTACTGCTTTCGCATTATAAATCGGGAGCAGAGTATGTTTTTTCATTGATTGAGGTCATTATATTTTCATATGTACAGAAAAAATAAATTGAGCACGAGATTCTAAACATGTTATTTATTAACATGTTGTTCATGTGACATTCCATCCGAGGGCTGGGAAGAAATTGCTCAGGATCGAGCTATCTGGAGACAGTCAGTTGGATGGGACATATTGACTGCTGGCGCTCGTAGAAATCTTCTAGCTGCAGAGGAAAAAGAAAGACTGAATAGATGAGGAAACAGCCAGGCAACAAACCAGCCTCCTCAGTATGGTTGTATGATCTGTGGCAGGTACTGTCACTCGCGAATTGGCCTTTACAGCCATAGCAGACAGTGTCGAAATACAGGAGAGAGAGCCGGACAAAACGTCCATGGCGCCACGCGCATGGTCTACAGAGACTGAGACGCGTATGATAATGATGTTGTTTTTAATAAAAACTTGGTTATACCGGAAACACTAATAAGGACAACGAATTTCAGCTGTTAGCTTCTGCAGTCGTCGAGCAGACAGCAGACTAAGTATTCTCTTCCGAAAGAAAAAACGCGGAAGTCCTTACCAGGTTGTAAGCCCGTGACCCTGTGAGACAAAGCCCAGTATCCTAACGGCACTTCACTTTTACTTATATGTGTTATTAATTAGTAGTCAGTGGTTTGGTCATATGACAAGGTAGGTAGACGATCACAACAACTAACTATCCACAGTCATGATGTGTGACAAGTTCCAGTTTATGTTTCTCTTTCTAATAATCGACATCACTGCACTCCGGGCATTGCAATAGGTGCTCAGCCTCTCTCAGCAAGTGGCGCAGGGTATGGAAGCTAATGATCCCTGTAGTCCGCTGGTTGGTCCGTTGGAACTTGGTTTAATGTCAAAACTTTGTAGACTGTGAATTGCTGCTTCGTCTATTGTAATGTTCTCATCTAAGAAAAGAAACGGTCATTGATTGGTTTTAAAATGGCATTCCTATCCATCACTAAAGTACCCATGATGGGAGCTTGTGAAGCCAAGATGTCTGCTCTTCCGTTGTCCTGAACCACGGCATGGCCAGGATAGTAGATGCATGTCAACCCCTGGAGGTTTAAAGTCTCAGCAGTTGCTATCCACTCGTACCTAAGCCATCCCTTCTGTGCCTTCTGAAGTACGGCTTACACGTATGTCACGATGACTGCCCCTGTTAAAGAAGTCTCAAATATCATTTCTATCTCAGCACTAAGGTCATTCTCAAACTGGAGATTGTTGACATGTATGCACTACTGCACTCGGCAACGACCTGTCCTCTCACTCTAGACGAGACGCCCCAGCGTGATGTCTCGTTGATCAGTATTGATCAGTCGATGTATTTTACGGCATCACTATCTTCTGTGTCCTCCTTTATCAGATGATTCACCTCGTGCTCGGGTCTCCCGTTATCCGATTCTCTGCATTCCGTGCCTAAGGTTATCATGAATCTCTGGTACACTTATTCTATCACCATTGTGGACCTATCCTTTCCCCTTGGATATCGTTTCAGCTGGGGAGCCATGTCCGATTGTTTTCTCAAATGAGAAGGAGGGTATGCGACTGGTTCTGGGCTGCACCAGAGATACCCCGATTGTGATGATGAGGTATATGCTGGGATTGCTTTCAGTGACGTCCAGAGACATAAACTGGCAAAAGTCGAAGCCTATATGCTCTACTGCACTCGGCAACGATATTGTGGACTTACACGGATCAAGAATCAAGAGAGGGGCGTCATGAATGGCACAGGCAGAGAGAACAATCGGACATGTCTCCCCAGCTGAAACGATATCCAAGGGGAAAGGATAGGTCCACAATGGTGATAGAATAAGTGTACCAGAGATTCATGATAACCCTAGGCACGGAATGCAGAGAATCGGATAACGGGAGAGCCGAGCACGAAGTGAATCATCTGATAAAGTAGGACACACAAGATAGTGCCATTCATGACGCCCCTCTCTTGATTCTTGATCAGTTCAAGTCCACAATATCGTTGCCGAGTGCAGTAGAGCATATAGGCTTTGACTTGTGCCAGTTTATGTCTCTGGATGTCACTGAAAGCAATCCCAGCATATACCTCATCATCACAATCGGGGTATCTCTGGTGCAGCCCAGAACCAGTCGCATACCCTCATTCTGGATGAGGATGCGTTCCAACCTTTCACACTGTGTTCTTGATAGTGTGAGGATGCCTAGTCCGTAATCGATAACCGACAACACGACATGACGAAATAGGATGAACAGCAGGCGCCGATACAAGTTGGCAAAAGCCATAGTCTTGAGTGCTCCTAGCCCTGGTTTACATCTTTGTACAGTCTGGGCAACATGGCAATTAAAGGAGGGACTGCGATCAAATGTCACTTCGAGGTAGTTCAACCTGTCACACATGTCAATGGTGCATCTCTCAAATGTGATGCCCGGGAGTTCAGTCTTTACTATAGAATTATTCAAAGAGCACCACATAATGCAGGCCTTGTTCGGATTGATCTTGGAACTTGAGTGGCCACACCACTGTGACATTACTTGCAAGCTTTTCTTAATGTCTTTAACAGTCTCTTGCCTGCCTGAGCAAGTCTTGTACGTTAGGGTGCCTTCTGCAAATGTTAACGTTCGTCCTGTACCTATGGGGTGAATCTTGGTCACTTTTAATGTGTAAATGTTGAACAGCACCGATGATAACGGAGACCCGGAGACCCTTGAGGCAGTCTGGATATTCGCTTCGGTTCTGATGTCCAAGATTCCCCCCCCCCTTCCCCGTCCCAGGCTGTACGACTGACTTCAAACGTATCCGTCGATCGAGCTTAATACAGTAGACCTTCAGAACAAAAGGAAGACCAAGAAAAATATGAATTGACAGTGTTAAATAATCACTAGAGCAGATGACTCTTTAATAACCCATGCGTCCAAATAGTGACGGTTTCTGCTGTAACTTGTTTACCATGATAGGTCTATCAGCCCAACTTGATTTATTCGGTTGATACAACATATCTGGTATGGCAGGGGCCCGTCGTCACAATTAAGGGTTCCCGGTATACACGCTCCTGTAAACCCAGCTGTACATGTATACTTAACTTACAGAGAATAATGAAGCTGATAAGAAAACCTGAAACAAAGCTGGGACTTCGTTTGCACGAAGTCTTTTACACGCATCGCCAAGGTTAGTCTGTCTTATAGAACTAATAGAATACCGAATTGCTGACTCTGTAAATGCCCTTATCCTGTACAACTAATCTAACGCTGAATTATTAAACTAATATAACCAATATTAACATCATCAAGTGCCCTGCCGGTTGGTATTGGCGTTCATGGGCCTCCATTTCTTCTCATCACGTGTGTTGGTTATCAGTTCCGCCGTTGATTGCCTCCTATGCCCTGCCTTAAAGCTGTGCAATATTTTCTCTTTGTCTCTCCCTGACTCTCTTGCCTGCGATTCTGCTTGTTAACACCGAGTCTTCAGCTTTTTCTCATGACATGCCCAAACGGAATGACTGCCCTGTCCTAATTATTTACCATAAGCTGCCTTTGTGCACGTGTCTTCTCAAGAACCATGTTATAAGCTGCCTTTGTGGACGTGTCTTCTCAAGAACCATGTTATAAGCTGTCTATGCAGTCGATAGGACTTTCAACATTCTTCTCCAAAACCACATTTTAGTTGATCGATGTACTTACCTGCTGATTGTGCATGACTCGTTGTCGTAAGTCAGTCCTGGTTTCACGTTGCTTCCAAAAACTTTCTTCCTTAAATCCAATGATAGACTATTGTTCCACAAGTTCTCCTAATATTCTGAAAGAGTGAATTTGCTTTGCGTATTCTGTTCTCTATTCAGAACTGATAGGGGTGTCAAAGTATTGAAATAAGTGTACTTGTTTTAGTTCCGTTTCGTTCAGCTTTATGCAACGTTTTGGAGATTTGTGCTCCTTAGCTACTATGTCAATATTTCCATCCAATAGAACTAATCTAATGCTGAATTGCTGAACTGAATTTGCCAATAACACCCTCCTGATACCAGACAGCAGAAAACTGACGTTAGCTGACCTTCACCAGCGTATGTTGCTGTCACTGCGAGATCTGCACGTCTGGAATAGCCGCAAACAAGCGAGTGCTAAAACGAGAGCAGAAAGAAATACTGGAAAGAAAATGCATTATTCAAAATCCCCAAACAGCATCATAGAAATTGCGAGAAGCAGATTAGCGGAAGCATTATGAGTCTGACTATGTCCAAACTGGAGAGATGGCATTGCGTAGGTGTGCATTTAAATTGTTATGGTCTATATTCACCTTCCAGCAAAGATCCCAAAATAGCCGCCAGCTGGCTATTTTTGTGGACATCCATTTCGGGTGGCAATAACAGGTTAATCTCTTTGAAATGCTTATTGTCTTTGTAGTTGTGAATGAGTTAATTGAGTTACAGAAAAGTGAATGCATCAAAACCATACTGAAAATAGGAGCTAAGCGGCCACTATAACAGGTAATCATTTTCTCAAAAATCTATAAGAATATGAAAACGTCAACAATGCATAACTGGTTGCTAAGTGAATTCTATATTCCATGTCGAAATAACATCTGAAGAGTACTTTCAATGTTCCTTACATAATGTTTGGATTATCAAAGATTTTTAAGTTCTATTCCACGTAGCATATATCTAGATAATATTGGCAGCTCAATTATATATGTTTCTCTAATATTTATGAATAAATTGTATTTTACTTTTCATATTGGGAATATCATCATGTATCTAGCCGATAACAAAATGATAAATATGTTTCGTATCACAGTTTGTTTTGAAACAAGAATATTTCAGTTATTTTAACTTGATTTTATCAAATGCAAAGTATTAGTCACTCTTCAAACAATCGATATCGTTACTACTGTAATATTTTCGAATCAATACAACATGATTGTACGCCAGTATATTAACTTTTCTGCTGTATAATCTTTGCCCTATCCCTATCAGGTGATATCAACATGAGTATCGAGAATAATCACTGCGTGAGACGAGAAATGTCGATTTAATTGAAGTTGTTATTATTGCGAAATACAGTGCCAACAATGTAATCTTATTTGGTCTAAGATGTCGATAGTCTAGTGGTTTGATAGAAGTACAATCTTTCTCATGGCAAACATCTAGTCCTCGTCATGGTAAAGTATAGTTCTCATCGTGGTAAAGCAGTATTTTTGTCATGGTGCAGTAGTGTCATCATTATGGAAACGTACAGTCCTCATTATCAGGAAGTATAGTCCTTGTCATGGGGAAGTATAGTCCTCATTATGTGGAATTATAGTCCTTGTCGTGGTGAAGTATAGTCCTTGTCGTGGTGAAGTATAGTCCTTGTTATGGTGAAGTTTAATCCTTGTCAGGGTGAGGTTATTTTTGCGCTGCACCGGAAGCAAAAAGCAGTCAGAGGCAGGTGAAACATATTGATCAAGATTCCACCTCACGTGACCGTTTGTTTTTCTTGAAACAGGTTTTGCCCCAGCAGTCTGTCCAACAAGGTAGGGATAGTAATAATAATAAAGTTCGCCTAGGCATCTGAGACCCGTTGCGTCGGTCGGACGTCACCATGACCGGTCAAAACGGCGCTCTGCCAGACCTCGTTTACAGCAATCCCCGGTGGCGGAGATAGAAGGAGCGCTGCCGCGTCCAGACTGGGCAGTGGGCGTGTCGGCGGCGATCCATGTGGGCTCATAGGATGGAGCCGGGAACCCTGCTGCCTTGGAATGGGGACCGCGAGGAGAGTTGGGGGCCGCGAGGAAGGTAGGGATCGACACTGTGATTCCCATAGTTATTAGGAAGTAAAGATCCCGTCACGCCATGCGGCGCATAGGAAATATGGTGTTAGGCCCATATTATTTTGTAACCCACGGCATTTAGTGGATGATGGGATCAGCATCACGCCGGCCGCCTTTACCTCCCGGACTGAATCGGTACCCATTTAAGGCTCGGTCGACTCGGGATCCGTTGCGGCCTTTAAAAAAATTTCCGCCTCAAATTGGGAATTAACCCAGGATCACTGATATGCGAAGCCAGCGCGCTAACGATAACCGATTCCCATAGCGGGCTGCGTAACGTGGAGTCTCGCATTACACAACAGCATGAAAGGATCGGCCCAGGTTCTCGATTAGGCCCCTGAATGTAAGAAAAGCCACAGTAACCCGCTACAAAGAATCGTGACCCAGACTTAATTAGACTCGGCGCGAGTGGCTTCGATCAACATCCCTTCATTATTGTTTAGACCTTGATACAGTCTTTTTTCTTAAAATTGTTCTAATAGACGCCTTGATATAACCAGCTTAACTGTTTGGGGTGTAAATAACGTCCCATTGGTAAAATAAGGTTGTTGTTGAATGATCACAATGAGTAAGTTTACTCTTTTGTGCGCATTAATGAGAATGTTACGAGGCTGGTTTCAGTGGCTTTCTTTGTATTCTGAGCGCGTTGATGAAGATGGACCGGAGTCCTAAATGCGGTTGTGCTATCCTTGACTTCATCTGCATGTCACTCACTAATACGGGGATAAGGTCGAACCTCAACCTCGTTAGTCAGACTGATATGAACCGTCCTGTTTCCAGGGAGAACTGCATGGTAGTGGGCTTTTTGGTCAGTATACTTTATTTCACCTGACCCTGACTAACATTGTCCGATCAGTTTATTTTGTCTGACCAGGCGTTAGTCTCCTCTTCCTTAGAAAAATGTTCATTTTACGAAACAACAAACAACCCGTCTCGGCACACATTTATATGTCAGTTATTGTTGTACATAATACTTTTCTGTTGTTCATAATACTTTCTGTTGTATATAATACTTTTCTGGTGTACATAATACGTTTCTGCTGTACATAATACTTTTCTAGCAAAGATAAAAGAAACCTTTGCCTGAGTGTCAACAACTCTTTTCAATATATTCCTTGAAGGAATTATGAGTGAGGCACTTGGAGGTCACGTTGGTACTGTCAAGATAGGGGGCCGAACGATTACCAACCTTCGTTTTGCAGATGATATCGACGGGTTGGCGGGTTCAGAAGCAGAACTCGAGGAATGGGTCAGAAGGCTCGATGAAACAGCTCTTGGCTATGGTATGGAGATAAACGCTGGAAAGACAAAATTAATGACCAACAACGCTACGAGTTTCAACAGTAGGATAAAAGCAAAGGGACAGGAACTCGAAGTGGTTGACCGTTTTAAATATCTTGGGTCGATTGTCAGTGATGACGGATCATTCACCCATAAAGGTACACAGGAATTCATTAAACAATTCATTCGACAAAGCTGATAGTGGGATTCCAGAATTACATTTATGAGAAAAGACTCAGAAAAACCGGCTACAGTGTCTAGAAAAAAGAAGAATTCGTGGTGACTTAATACAGATTTATAAGATGATCAGAGGAATGGATTTAATTAAAATAAAACAAGTTTTTTTGTGGGAATGCACACTTTCTTTCTTATATCTATGAATTCATACGCACTTCTATGTGAACGCGCGTTCACTTTTATTGGTGAATAGATACTAATAAACTTAAACTTAACGTCTTTATACTGGTTTAGAAAACCCTGCAGAGTCTGTATACAACCAGTTTCATTTACATCACCTTGCTCTATCCAATTTATTCTTAAATGCATTAACTGTAGAGCAATAACAAGTCCAGATTAGATATTGGGAAATATTTTTTTTAGCCAGAGAGTGGTGAATGCTTGGAATGCATTGCCAGGGAGGTAAGTAAAAAAGTAAAGTATCCCATAGCATTACTGCCGTAGGGGTGTGAGGTGTTAGCGATCTCACATTTCAAAGGCTCGGCTATATGAGGGCCGCTTGTACTTCCTGGACTGAACCGGTACCTCATTTAAGGCTGGGTCGACCCGGAAGCCATTGCGGTCTGAAAAAAACATTACCGCCTCAACTCGGAAATGAACCCAGGACCACTCAGATGCGAAGCCAGCGCGCTAACCACTGCGCTACGCGGCTCTACAGTTAATGCATTTAAGAATAAATTGGATAGAGCAAGGTGATGTAAAGGAAACTGGTTGTATACAGACTCTGCAGGGTTTTCTAAACCAGTATAAAGACGTTAAGTTTAAGTTTATTAGTATCTATTCACCAATAAAAGTGAACGCGCGTTCACATAGAAGTGCGTATGAATTCATAGATATAAGAAAGAAAGTGTGCATTCCCACAATGAAACATACATGTATAATTCATGGCATTATAGTTTTCCAGGGAACGGTTTAATTAATATTATTTGTACCGCTTCCCAACCACATTCATTTTCAATAAATGAGTCACAACATGTTATGTCTTAACCATATGTATGTTTAAATGTGTCCACCTATTTAAATATTTTTTTTAATTTGATATTCATAAAAATATTATTTAATTAATTAACACGACAGTATTGGTCGTACCTTCCTGTCAAACAAGCACATTTTTCTTTAAGAAGTAGAAAGTGGCTTGTATCGTTACAATAAATAAATGACAGAATCAATATTGTTTTAATGATGTCTGCCTTGAGAAATGGACAAGCAAACACATGTTTAAAGATCATGTCTGTTTGTATGTGTTGGTGTGCGTGCCTGCGTACGTGCGTGTGTATGTGTGTGTTTGTTTGTGTACGTGCGTGTGGGTTTGTGTGTGTGTACATGTGTTTGTTAATTAGTTATTTTATTATGTTTCTATTTATATTTTTGTTTGCAAGATGTTTAACGTTTCTAACTTTGTAAATCTCCAAGGAAAAGTGCGGTAATTTTTTTTTATTAAAATAGTTTACAATTATATATCAATATAATGGAAAAAAGGGCTTCAGTGAAAAACAGAAATTGTTAACCTCAAAAAATATCAGGATAGGACTGAGGAAAAGAATATTCGCCACTCAAATATGGCCAATTGCACTGTATGGGGCTGAAACATGGACTTTAGCGAAGACAGAAGATAAAAGCTTTGGAAGCGTTTGAAATGCGGTGTTACCGTAGAATGGAAAGAGTGAGTCGGTCAGAATGAAGATCCAATGACAATTTACTCAATGATGTGGGCGTATAAAGACAAATATTGCATATGATACAAAAACGTCAGTTGAAATGGCTCGGTCATAATATGAGACACGAAAGTCTTCTATAGAAGATACTAGAGGGCAAGTTTCAAGGGAAAAGAGAACCGGGGCCACCAAGACTCACCTTTACATTTCAGGCATGCAGGGACATTAAAGTACGAACTTATTGTGCAATAAAAAGAATTGCAGAGGATAGGGTCAAATGGAGAGACATACTCAGACAACCTTACAGTCAGTCTCCGGACTGATCAACCAGATGATGATGATGATATCAATATATTGTGTTTACTTTCAGTGCTCGTATTGTTTGTTAGTTTCTGAAATACTGTATTTTTTCTCCTGAAATGTAATATCGTTTTATTTTACTAACTACATTTCTGCTTCCATAAATCGAATTGTTACATTATTTTTTAATTACGTCATTTGTAGACAATACGTCTGTCCGTATATGTAGCCAGCGTGGTTACCCGTGTCTCAATTAAGCTGCCACTTGCAGTTTTCTTGTCTGTAGCCAGTGCAACTGTCCGTGTCTGTAGCTAGTACGATTGTCCGTATATATAGCCATTATTACTGTCAGTCTGTAATCACTATTCTAGATTGTTCGCATGTGCCGTCAGCAGTGTAGATTGTTCGGGTCTGTAGCCAGTATTCAAAGTGTGCGTGTCTGAAGTCAATGCTTTAGATTATCTGCGTCCGTTTCCAGTATTATAAATTGTCATTCGATGTAGCTTATATGCTGTAGTGCTCACTTTTGAACGCCATTTCAAGACTAAATTAAAATTTAAATGCCAATTTCACAGTGCAACTAGCTCTTGGTTTGCTAAATGCACATTACGGGGAAACGAACATCAAAAATGTATAAAGCTGACGTCAACTCCCATATTGACGAAACTGTGACTCTTCTATATCAGCATGGCTTATCGGTTACTTGGGAATAAGTTAGGATGTACAATATAAAAACTTAATGAGCTGCAGTTCAACTCACCTGGAGGTATTGAAGAAATACTGCGTGCGCACAGCTGTTTAATTTTTCAACAGATACTCAGGATCCCTTTTTCAGTCCTGTTTTCGCTGAAGAACTTGTAACAGCTGGTCTAGTGTTTAAGAACATGATTTGAAATTGTAAGATCACGTGACTGTCACGCTATCAAGGTGGTAACACGCAATGATATAATCAAATGGTCTCGGTCCGTGATAGAATTCGACGTGTCTCACCAAATTAAACAGCAAATACATTACTAACAACAATACAAACAATTGCTCCTACCACCAAGTTTCTTCGCAATATATATATATATATACACATCAAAAAGGGGATGGAGTAGCCTAGTGGTTAAGTGGCACGGCTCACAATCCGAAGGTGCTGGGTTCGATCCCCATTACAGCACCGGCCGTTACCCCGGGGAAGCAAACCCTTAGAAAATGCAGTTGGAAACAGACCCTTACATAAAATACATGCTGAAGTCGGATGCACTGGGCCGAGAAGCGCAAAATAAAAACCACAGTGCAACGCACACCGCCTTTGGGGATTAAAGAAATAAGGCGAACACCAAAAAAAAAACACCAAAAATACACATCAAAAACATGTCAGCTCCATGTGGAGCATATGTCTTAAAGAATCACTCGCCAAGTCTTCCTATCATAAGCCATCTTAGCCAATTATGTCCACGTCATGTTTCCTCCTCCGTGGCTTGTCTCATAATGTTATTCACTGGTTTCAGTAATGTGTGACCATGACAATCGCCTCTATCGCATCCTCCGTATTCCATGCTCCACTGTTATCTGTCCTGTTTTTTCCCATGAGTTCCCCGTTAGTGATATCCGTTGTGCCCTCGTTGTATCTTGCGCAGGAAAGTATGTACCTTTTCCATAAGTATGTATTTATAATTCACAATATTTTTGTTGAAAATAGATCTTTAAAGACACTTAAAATAATTTCAAGGAAATACCGCAGCAATGAACACAATAAATAACAGAATAGAGAATAAACACTTTACAAACTGTACTTTTTTGCAGAAGGACAGATTGGAAGTACTCATATATTAATCAGTTCAGATTGCAAATTGTTTATTTTATTCTGTGTTGTGTTTTTTTTTTACCTAATTTTCATTAAAATATGTTCAATTTGTTCAAACATCTGTGTGGTTTTTAATTATTGCCAGATTAAATATTTGTTTATTTCTAGTTGCTGACACTAGAATAATATGTCTATGGAGTGTGTAGTCTGGTCAGCAGTGAGCTGCCTTGCTAAGACTGGGATCACACTGTGCCAAGGTTTGAAATCACGGACGGACAGAATACAAACCGGGCGTAGTTCGTTCCTAGTACAACCGCTCCTCCAGTCGACCCAGCTGTAAATGTGACGTATGAGTTGGGGAAGGTATAAACAGCAAGGAAGTGAACTGGTCACCCCACCTCACATAGGCTCCAGCTGTCCATGAAGAGTTATCTTCATCCCCGACACAATTGTTACTATGGGACCCACCTTTACCTTTACTTTAGTTGTTGAATGTTTTTTGGAAAGAAAAATCTCTCAATTACGCTTGCATCTATTACATACACCGAAGTTTTATCACAAGGATAGTCAGAAAAGAGAGTATGTGCAGTAATCACTCTCAAGACAGAGTCTTGCTGTGCCTGTATTTTTTTGACAAGCCACGTTCCGAATTTAGTCATCTGTGCTTCTAGGCATGAGCAGACGTACGACTAAAAGAAAACAGCGCCTACTACCAGATTAAATGAGTGTTGAGTTTATGTATGTTATTGCACAGACTAATTAAAACAATTATACAGTAGAAGACCTAACCGTCATAGCTATTAGGGGTTTGACATTGGTTAGAAAGAAACGTGAAAATATAAAAAGTAACAGGTTTCCATCCGATGTGGCTCAGACATTTTAGGGAGAAGAGGGGCGGGGAGGGGGGCAGGATCTTGTTGTCTGCTGGGGGACTGTGTCCTTGGGAAACTTGTGAACCACTTCGATAGAGATAAAGTTATATGTCCTTTCTATCAATTTTTATATCCATCTATCTATCTATCTATCTATCTATCTATCTATCTATCTATCTATCATCTATCTATCTATCTATCTATATATCTAATCTATCTGTTTGTCTGTCTGTCTGTCTGTCTGCCTGCCTGCCTGCCTCTGTCTGTCTGCCTGCCTGCCTGCCTCTGTCTGTCTGTCTGTCTGTCTGTCTATCTGTCTATCTATCTATATGTATATATATATATATATATATATATATATATATATATATACACACACATATATTTAACTATTTATATAAATATTATTTTATATGTCTCTACGTATATCTATTTTGGTATATGTATTTGAATATACGTGTGTATATTTCCGTGCATATTTGTTTACATACAAATACACATGCATGCATACACACAAACACACGCACGCACGTACTGACACAGACATGCTCGTTTAATGGATTACTGGACGACCCGTATCTCAGAGGTGGTTTCCCTAGTACAACCGCTCCTCGAGTCGACCTAGCTATAAATGGGTACCTGACGTCTGAGTTTTCTGTTTTCCGTCTTGGGCCACGGTGGACCATTGGGCGATACGTTTCCCGTCTGTAAATAAAGTAAAGTCTGTAGCATTGTGGATATTGTTTCTGATTTCGAGGGAGGCAGACCAGCGCGTATGTGACCTTCTCCGTGGTCGTCTTCTGTGTCGTGGGTACCAGACTGATGTCGCTGTGATCCATCGGTCAACAGTTCACCTAAGTAGGTGATCATCCCAGCAATACCTTGCCTTGTCTACCTGGGTAACTGCATCCTTCACCAATGACCTCCTTGTCTACCTGGGTAACTGCATCCTTCACCAATGACCTCCTTGTCTACCTGGGTAACTGCATCCTTCACCAATGAACTCCTTGTCTACCTGGGTAACTGCATCCTTCACCAATGACCTCCTTGTCTACCTGGGTAACTGCATCCTTCACCAATGACATTTGCTGTACGTGAGTATTGTGAAGACCTTTCAAACGCTGTTTGTAAAGCGCGAGCCGATCATACGTCTCTCGAGGGAGGTTTGGGTCACTCTGAGTTTGGATTCCATTTCTTTTGTATGAGCCCATGTTTCCGCGGCAACACATTGCAGGTAGAACCGTGCGGACTCTGGTCGTGGGTATGGTCTAGGGCCGTCTTTGTGGATGAGAAAGGCGCATAGTTCGGCCGTCGTCGTCTTATTAGTCCTGGGTTTAGGTCCTTCTGCATGTTCAATATGCGTCTCAGGCATTTGATTTGTAGAGCCACTCTTCGTATGACACTCTCTGCTGAACCAAGGCATCGATCTCGGCTATCTCAGAATTCTTGTTAGCTGCTACACAGACTTTACGAATACCCTTCAACTATTCCAAAGACCAGTAATAGTATCCGTTTAGAAAGGTGTTCGTCAGGGGGGATCCTATTTCACCAAGTTTCTTTTCGTCAAGCCTAGAGTCCATCATCAGTCAATGCGATTGAGCCCCCTTTGGCATCAACATCAATGGCAGGCGACTTAACAACCTCCGCTTCGCAGATAAAATAGTGCACATCACAGAATCAGCCAAAGACGCCAACCAGATGGTAGCTATGCTTCGCAAATTAGGGGAGAATAGCGGGTCTGGAGATGAACATCTCTAAGACAAAAGTCATGGGTAACCGTTTCCATTCAAATGGCCCAGTCATCCTCGATGGCGAGAATCTGGAGGACGAAGAGGTCTATATATATAAGGTAGCACAATTGTGTGACCCGGACTGCCGCAGCAGATTGTACGTGTTAACTATGCCCACAGGGCTCGAGTATTTAAATCATACTAATCTCTACATTAAGATCCCCATTTCTGATATTAATTGGGGGAGGAGGAGGGGTTACATTAACACAGGCACGATAAACACACCTTTTGGCTAATCAAACACTAATAAGTGCATTTGTCAAAGTATTTATTTTTTTTTAACTTCGTTTTCTTGACATCACGTTGCGTTATTACTCATTCATTCAGCAATGAAACATAATCCCCTGGCAAATACATTTTCACAATCTAAGAACACTTTAGATTATGGTCATGTGCGTTATTTTAATTTCAGTAAAATTTAATTGTTATAACACATATCATGTGAAAGTGCTGATAACTTTTAGTAGAATGCAAGTGTCACGATTTCTGACACATATTGACGCATTTGTAGGTGGACCATGTATGGTTTGTGAAATGTTTCCTGCATTTATATGTATGTGTGTGTGTGTGTGCTTGCGTGCGTGCGTGTGTGTGCGCCTGCCTTATACGTGCGTGCGTGCGTGCGTGTGTGTGTGTGTGTGCGTGCGTGCGTGCGTGCGCCTGTCTGTCTGTCTGTATGTATGTGTGTCTGTCTGTCTGTCTGTCTGTGTCTGTCTGTCTGTCTGTGTCTGTCTGTCTGTGTTTGTGTGTCTGTCTGTGTCTGTGTCTGTCTGTCTGTGTATGTGTCTGTGTCTGTCTGTCTGTCTGTCTGTCACACCTGAAATATATCCACTTTTATGGGAAAATGTTAGTGCTTAGACTCAAGGCTTCTTGTTTTGAACATATTAACATTTCTGCATATATATGGACGTGTGCACTTGTACATGTGTGTACATTTTATAGTACATGTGTTTTCATGTAATCAAATGAATCCATTTTTGTTTGAAGTACTGTGTCACAACCGGTATACGACCATTCACACATTACTGACCACACTGTTTCTAATGGCTGCCACCTAAAGTCATATTGTATCCGTTGTCAAGTGCATTTTCATTGTTATTTTTGTAATTAGTGCGGTGTTTTCGTTTGTTCTTTGCCACTGACGAAAGCCTTATGGACGTAACATAGATTTCATTCTGGTTTTCCGTGCAGTAACGGGCAATACTTATTTATTTTATTATCGACATTTCACATTCAGTATTGTTGTAGCTTCAATAAATTGTTATGAATATATTCAAAATGTAATCGTCTTTATGGGGGCTTGTGCTGAAATACATGAAAAACCGTGTTACATTTGGAAAGTCGAAAAAGTCAGATAATCGTAAATCTGGAATGACATATTACTCTTCTGGCTCGATCGTAATTCGACAATCACATCATTGGCGTCAACAAATCGGTGCCTGTACTTGTCCTTATGAAGCCAATTGTGTTGTTGACTTTCAGATAATCACATCAATAGCTCCAATAAAGTGTTGTTTGTGACTGTCTTTATGAGCTAAGTTGTGTTGTTCACTTTCAGACAATCACATCAACAGCTCCAATAAAGTGTTGCTTGTGACTGTCTTTATGTGCTAAGTTGTGTTGTTCACTACCATACAATCACATCAACAGCTCCAATAAAGTGTTGCTTGTGACTGTCTTTATGAGCTAAGTTGTGTTGTTCACTTTCAGACAAACACATCAACAACTCCAATAAAGTGTTGCATGTTACTGTCTTTATGTGGCGAGTTGTGTTGTTCACTACCATACAATCACATCAACAGCTCCAATAAAGTGTTGCTTGTGACTGTCTTTATGTGCTAAGTTGTGTTGTTCACTACCATACAATCACATCAACAGCTCCAATAAAGTGTTGCTTGTGACTGTCTTTATGAGCTAAGTTGTGTTGTTCACTTTCAGACAAACACATCAACAACTCCAATAAAGTGTTGCATGTGACTGTCTTTATGTGCTAAGTTGTGTTGTTCACTTTCAGACAAACACATCAACAGCTCCAATAAAGTGTTGCATGTGACTGTCTTTATGTGGCGAGTTGTGTTGTTCACTACCATACAATCACATCAATAGCTCCAATAAAGTGGTACTTGTGCTTGTCTTTTATGAGGCAGGTTATGCTGCATTGTGTTCTGTGCCATTCATCTTTAGCGTGTATTTGTTTGGGACTACTTCCTTAGCCGTTGACCTTCTTCAGCCTACCTGCAAGGCAGCAGATATTTGTTTTCAGAGTTATCGCTTGTATGAAAGCTGTCTTGCGGGACCATGGATTCCTTGCTGTAGGAATGTATATGATGTAACTGACTGTGAAAACAAGGAGCGTTTTAATTTCTGAGACTTTACAGATAGTAGTGTTCAAAATGTGATCTGATAATGATGTAAACGTGAAAATGATAACGGGTAGTTGGTAGACTTTGGACAATCTAACCTGTCGGAATGTTTGTTGTTTAGCATAACATTTCATAAACGCCTGTGTTTGCTACCAGCTTACTTCAGCATTACAGAACCCTTAAAATACGAGTGAGAGCCTTCTGACGTGACAGAAATGGTTCGCATTTATCATTTAGATATCAGACACGTCATCCCACATCGTGACCTTTCCATTTTTTAAATCGCCACCCAGTATTTATATTTGTTGCGTGCCCACAGAGAACTAGGTTAGTCTGTTAACTGAAAGTGTCATTTGTTGATCCTGAATTCATGTGGCATGCTGTATTCATTTCGGACGTTTCGGTTGAGAAATATTTTTGTAACTAGTCGACTCCTATCTTGAAGCCTTTCTCTCTGTATGCCAACCAACACGCGAAATAAAGATGAAACCATACAAATATTGTTCACGTGTATTTTAAATGAAGAAAGAGTGTATTTATGTTTGTTAATGTTAGTTGATAGTTCTCTTTCTTCAGCTGCTTGGATACTCATAAAATCCTCACAAATATGTGTATTCTGGTTGATTGTTGTATACTTGTTTTCTCTCTTTTGTCTTTTTGTCCATTGCTCACTCCAGTCGGAGCAGAGGGCTACAATTATAGCTGGCCTCCTGTAGGAAGAATGCATGTGTGTACTTTTGCGGTTGAAATGTATGTAGAAATTTGTTTTACACGATGAGGTCACTAACCCCATGCACAACTCTCTTTAGTCGTCATTTACAACATGCATGGAGGTGCAATTGACCTATTTTTTTTCTTTATTAACGGTCTATTTTCCATCAAAACTCGAATTGTAAACGTGATATGCAAATGATTTGATAGAATGAATATGGACACATTTCAATCCAATCCCTATTCGCTGCACGCTTCAGTCTACCCAATTATAGATGGCATGACGACGTCGACAGAAGTTAGTAAACCATTCCCCGCTAAAATAACACTGCGATCAAGTACAATGATTTTGTGTCTAAAACTGCATCTCTTTTGACTGTGTCCGCTATACGACTACCCTTAACTTCGATTTAAAGGATCAGCGTAACGGACTTTTAACTACATAAAGCTGAAGTCTTTGAAAACTAATTCTGTGTTCTAGACTAACATACTATCTAACTAATATCAGCTGCCTCGTCCAAACCTGACATGTAACGATTCTCTAGTCGTGTCACTGAAAAGCTTGCCCTCGTTTTCGACTAGAGTTAATATTAGAATATAAACTACCATCATCGATAACTGTGCACCCCTTCATCTCATATAACGTATATTATAATGGTGCTTTCAAACAATTTTGTTATTATTCTGAAGTAATTCACTCTAGCATGCTCTCCCTATCTAGCTCTCTCTCTCTCTCTCTCTCTCTCTCTCTCTCTCTCTCTCTCTCTACATGTGTGTATGTGATTCTACCTGCTGTAATTGCTATTTACATTTTGTTATTTCCTCATTGTAGTGAGCATCGTAAAGCTTTTCATCTTATTTTATTGATTAATTTGTCGAATTTCGTCTGTTTATTTTGTAACTTCATGCTTTGGGCCGTCGACCAATCATGATATACAACATCCTGTGCGGACTCAAAACTTTCTTGATTCGCATTTTCGTTTTCCTTATTTCTTTTGTTTCCGTTTTTTTTTTTTTAATGCAACTGGTATCGTAGTAGTTATGTATCAAAGTGATTTCCTTCTTCTCCGATAATAAAAGTTATTTCACATTGATAACGATCTCATGATGTGAAAATCTGAGTTTGATGTTTTCATTATTGGATTGATCGAATTTGGATATATAACGAGAGAAAATTAAACTGTAATAGGTACATGGATTATTATTAATATTGTTATTATTATTGTTATTATTGTTATTACTGTTATTATTATTATTAATAATATAGCATTATTATTATTATCAGCAGTAGAATTAATAGCAATATTATTATTAATATTATTATTGTTATAATCATTACTATTCCTAGTGGTAGTAGTAGTAGTAGTAGTAGCATTAGTAGTAGTAGTAGTAGTAGTAGTAGAATTAATAGTAGAGGTAGCAGTTGTGGTAGTGGGAGTAGCATTAGTAGTAGTAGTAGTGGTAGTAGTAGTGGTAGTAGTACTGGTAGTATTAGTACTCGGGTGCTGGAGGTCGCGGGTTCAAATCACGGTTCAGACCGATAGTTTTTCACGTGGACTTTATGATATTTCCCCTGATCTCTGTATAGTAGAGATTGGACGTCCGTGTACAGTGTCGCGCACGTTATAAATCTCTGGACAGTTGGGAATCAAAAAGAGTAGGCATAATGGCTTTTGCCTGGTTAAAATGGAAAATTATGTTTAAAATCTATCAAATCTATTACAGGATCTTCGTCGGTGCTACCGAGTTCGTGTAATGTGATGAGATTCTCCAAAAACATGGAGACGAACAGAGCACTTATAGGTTAAACCGTGGACAATGACGTTGATTTTTCGACTGAACTAAACTAAACTAAACTAAAAATAATGGTAGTAGTAGTAGTAGTAGTAGTAATAGTAGTAGTAGTATTAATAGTAGTAGTAGTAGTAGTAGTAGTAGTAGTAGTAGTAATAGTAGTAGTAGTAGTAATAGTAGTAGTAGTAGTAGTAATAGTAGTAGTAGTATTAATAGTAGTAGTAGTAGTAGTAGTAGAAGAAGCTGTAGTAGTAGTAGTAAGAGCAGTAGTGATATTATTATTATTAATATTATTATTATTACTTTTATTATTAATATCATTTTACACATATATACACGAGGACGTTTCAAATGAAAACCTTAAACATTTTTTTACATGAAAATAAACGAAGACTATATGTCACACAACTGCATCATTATTTGATGTATTCTCTACTGCTCTCGATCCAAATCTCTCAGTGCCTACAAAGTGTATGGATTCCTCTAGGAAAATAAAAAAGGCTTAAAGTCGCGTGTGTAGTCACTCATCCTCGTCGACGTTGTTCCAATCCTGGAGTCCATTGCCGTGTCGCCCAGGCTGCAAACACTTTGTGGGACTGGATCATTTCATGAATGACATGGTGTCCTGGAACATTGCCTGATGTCAAGTAGGGCGGCAATTTCACGCAGAGTCACTCGGCGATTTTTCATCGAGGTACGTTCCATTCAGTGGGTCTGACTTGGTCAAGAACAAGCTGCCAAATATCTCACATTGCTTCAGATCTTCCTACTCTACCCGTACACTTGCTGGAGTGACAGGCATATTTCAAGGTAGTGAAAATACATTCGCCAATTACGTTTAATAGGCTTCCGCACTTCGATGCTGAAAAACCAATAACAGAATGCTGCTTTTATTGGGTGTCTGTCATCAGTGAGATAGCCAACATTAAACGTGTGCTCTGAATTTCCTGTCCATGATCCCAAATGCAGGACACTCTAAAAGTTTGTACCAACGATACTGTCATCTTACATGACAATGGTATGGTTTGTTGAATTTGTATTCCAATTTTATATGTTTTATTTGAAGCTCCATCATGTGTGTATGTGTGTGTGTATGTGTGTGTGTATGTGTGTGTGTATGTGTGTGTATGTGTGTATGTGTGTGTGTATGTGTGTGTATCATCATCATAGGCGTCTGAGTCTCTATAGACCATGCGCGTGATACCATATAAGTTTTGTCCAACTCTGTCTCCTGTATTTCGACACTGTCTGCTATGATTGTAAAAGCCGATCCGCCAGTGACAGTCCCTGCCACAGATCGTACAACCATACTGAGGAGGCTGTTTTGCTGATCTTTTCCTTGATCTCTTCAGTCTTTCTATTTTCTCTGCAGCCAGAAGACCTCTACTAGCGCCAGCAGTCACTATGCTTCCTCCAACTGACTGTCTCCAGATATCTCGATCCTGAGCAATTTCCTTCCCAGCCCTCGGATGGGATGTCACATAACTTCATGTCCCTCTTGCATACGTCCTTGAATCGTAGTGTGGGACGACCGACTCTTCTAACTCCAATAACTAGCTGTCCATAAAAGATATCCTTTAGCAGCCTCTCGTCTTTCATGCAATAAACATGTCCCAATCACCGTAGACGTCGCTGGCTCAACATCGAGCACATGCTGTGAGTGTTTGCTCTCTGTAAAATCGTGTTATGTGACACTCGCTCTTGCCACCCAATCCCCAAAACACACCATAGACACTTCATGAGAAAGGTGTTCAACCGTCGTTCCTGCTTAGTGTAAGTGCACCAAGTCTCGCTTCCTTACATGAGAGTGCCAGGAACGCAGGTCTGATAGATCCGGACCTTGGAGTAGTGAGACAGCGCAGTGTTTCCCACGCTCTTCGTCAGGCGGGCCATGGTGGTACTTGCCCCGCCAAGCCTACTGTCTATCTCCTTCTCGAGCTAAAGTGGCGCTGATGACAGCTCCAGATAAGTGAAACTGTTGACGACGTCCAGAGTGACGCCATTAATCTTAACGGATGTGCGCAGACCGTAGTCTTTTCCAGACTTATGGTGAGACCAAAGTGCTTGCACAAATCTGTCTTCCAGTCTCTGCAATGCCTCCTCACTATTGGTCACTAGAACTGTATCATCCGCAAATAGCATCTTTCTAATGAGCACCGTTCTCACCTTGGTCCTCGCACGTAGTCGGGACAGGTTAAACAATCGCCCATCTTTCCTGGTGGGCAGATAAACACCGTTCACAGGTGTGTCATAAGCGTAGGATAGGAGCATGAAGAAGAAGAACCGAAAAGAGGGTCGGCGCGAGCACACATTCTTGTTTCACTCTACTCTTGATGGGAAAAGACTTTGAAGATGAACATCGTTTAGAACTGAACCCTTCATATCAGTGTGAAAAGAAATGATCATTCTACGCAGTTTTGGGGTGCAGCCGATCTTCTCGAGGAGTTCGAATTGACCCTTTCTACTTATCAGGTCGAACGCCTTGGTGAGGTCTAGTGTATATATGCATATATATACATATATACAATCTGTACATACACTTTCAGACATTTAGTTTAATAATTATAGTGTGTAAATATTTGTATATGTGTACGTCAGAAGATGTCATAACTGATAAACAAAGATATATTGAGCTGACATTGTATATGAACATTCGTTGTACCAGTTGTAGAAGCGGGCAATTTATATCCATATGTCTTTCATTTCTCGCTTTATGGATATATGACATTATATGTGTATATATATATATATATATATATATATATATATATATATATATATATATTTATATAAATATATGTGCGTATGTCTGTGCGTGCGCGTGAGTGTGAGTGTGTGCGTGTGCCATGTGTGTACCAGAGAAATCTGGGAAATATCGGCGGCTCGAGTAAAACTTTCCACATCACCTTTTATGTGCCGTGGGCCACCAAATATTATAGGCCTAACACCACTTTTCCCATACGACGCATTGCGTGAAACGGGATCTTTACCTTACTTGACTTTATGCGACGCACCAGTTCGCACCAGCTTACGTTTGCAATACTTGTGTGACCATACACTGTCCGCATTCTGCGATGAATGTCAACTGGCCGACCTCTTTCAGCTGTTAGAAGCCGAATCACTGATCGCTGATCAACTCTGAAACAGATTCCGTTTTACACCAGCATGTTTTCAACGGTCTGCTGAGGAAACTATGAGTCGGATCATAATGAAATGTTGCAAACTTGACGGTTGGTATGTGCTGTTTACATCAGAAGTGACGTCATCATGTACATTATCTTAGTGCTTCTAGGTCCGGTTTCATTTGAACACGCCTCGTATATACACACACCCACACACAATCTCAACACACCGTGTTAAAATCTCGCTGTGTCCAGTTTGGCCAACACGTAGTTATCTTGGTTTGATGGCTCCTCTTCGTACTGAAAGTACGTCAAGAAACTTATAACAGAAACTTAATTTTGCAAATATGTGCCGAAATCCCGTTGTCAATGACGCTCAGATATACCAAAGTTGCTTTTCATAATTCAACATTTGTCTTTATTCTCGCTTAACTTTCTGAAAAATAAAAAGTTCCATTTGGAAATTAACAATGGATCAAATAAAAATTGTGAATGCATAAAATGCATATAATATTTAACCAATACTGCTTCCAGAATCTTGAACAGTAACACATAACAAGAAACATTTTCCCCAACAGAAATCCGGTTCCCGCGCACACTGTTAAACATATCATAGATAGGTTCGAAATTATATGCAGATATAGTCGAAGAAAACGATACTAATTATCTTATGAAGCTAACATATGGAAATGGAGCAAAATTGATTCGACACAAAACTAATTACGAAGGAAGGTCTTGAAAAGCTTTGTATATTGAAAATTCGATGCAATCAGAGAGTCAAAGTGTGGGATGCTGTCACAAGATATCTGACAAAACAAAGAATTTATGATGTGCTGAAATAGCAGATGTTTGTGAATGGGATTAACCATCAATGGCACTAGACGTAACAGGTATTCATTCTTTGTAGCGCCATATGAAGCATAGATTAACCGGTGCTGCTTGCCTCCTCACTGGAAGTCTCTATCAAAGTCAGTAGGTGATCTCTTGCTGTAGTGGTTCCGGAGCATTTCGTTTTACGCGACTCATTTTCTAGCCTTCTACATGTCTCAGTCAGCCTGTATGTACGACATACGTCCAATGTTTCATTTATGCTATTCTTGTTGTGTCATAAACCACTCAAACTACTTAGTGATATCAATCAATCAATCAAGCAACCAATCAATCCCGTAGTACTTAGAACTTCAACAAATGCACGCAGTCATTAAACGTTGACCTGGCTATATATGTTGCTGTGTTTGCGGCTTTCTTCTATATTTCTTCTTTGGCGTTCGTCCTAATGAGGACCTGCGACATATTTGTCTTTGAGCTGCTTTTTTTAGTACCGGGTTGCCTTTCCTCTGCAATTCCTATCCCTTGGCAAGACTACACTAGTGGCTATTGCAGAATGTTTCCATGAGCTGTCATATAGAAGTGGAATAGGGTCTTGGTCAGCTATTGTTCGCTGACCCTGATGCAAGCAGTCAGCTATTGTTCGCTGACCCTGATGCAAGCAGTCAGCTATTGTTCGCTGACCCTGATGCAAGCAGTCAGCTATTGTTCGCTGACCCTGATGCAAGCAGCCATTTATTGTTCGCTGACCCTGAGGCAAGCACCCAGCTATTGTTCGCTGACCCTGATGCAAGCAGTCAGCTATTGTTCACTGACCCTGATGCAAGCAGCCAGCTATGAGTCACTGGCTGCTGTCAGCTCATACACTGCTGCATCTTGACCACGCTTTTGCGGCTTGCAGCTCCTATAGGATGAGGTAACCAGCCCCATGGCCAACTCTCCTTAGTTGCATGTTACCGCACTCTTGACAGATTACAGTGTTACTATGATTGTCTCCGATTTGCACTCCGTTAACCCACCGGCAATGTAAGTATTTTATGTTAAAATTGTCAATTAGTGTATTCTATTTGAATTTTATGAATGATTGCGTGTTATCTTTATTGCTTGATCTATTACTACATGTAACATATGCAAATTCGATCAATTTTGTGTGTCCCTGCATTCGACGTTTTTGTAGCATTTCGATTTATCCGATTAGGTTGTGAACTTCATGAAAAACCTTCTTTCTTCGTCTTTTACAACGTACTTATTATTTTCCAGGAGACTTATTCTTCCCTACCCAGTCGCTACCAGAGTTGGCATCAGACATAATGCTGATGAAAGTGTGCATTTCACTAGCTAAATCATTAATAAGGATTCGAATCTTACATGTTTCCATAAAACTCTCCGTCAAAACTGACTTCATTGTACGACTGCGCATTTTATTGGCTGTAACACTAATTAAGGTTCCTAAGTAGCAGTTACGGTTCTTGTTGAACTTATCACGTATCAAAGCTCCGTTAATTTCATTAGATCAATGCTCTCAGTTATGGCATCCACAACAAGAGCACACTCGCCTGCCAATATTCTGACATGAGATAAGGGTCATCAGGTCTTGCCAATTAGTTTTTAGCATTTCATGTATTTCGTATGCACGCGTGAGATATGTAGGTTTGGACATTGTGTATAAATGCTGGTCTAGTTGTTGCGCAGGTGGAAATACTGTGTTTCCAGGTAAGTTTGTTGGTTTAATATTCAGTTAGCGTGCTATTTACTTTCTCAAATTTTCTTCTTCTAACCTGTATTATTATATTGCTTTCCTCTTCTTCGTCTTTCAATTCGTTCATATGTTCTTTTTTAAATGTATTATTATTTTCTACATCTCATTAACCTTGTCTTAACTTAACTTAACTTAACGTAACGTCTTTATACTGGTTTAAAAGACTGCAGAGTCTGTATACAACCTGTTTCATTTACATTACCTTGCTCTAAAAACTATGCGCATCCTATTTATTTTTCCTTCTTTTTTTTTCTCAATATTTCGTTTGTCTTCATATTTTCATCGACTTTAATTTGAAATATTTCGTTTTTCGTAGTTTCATTCCTGCTCTTATTTTCTTTGCTCTTCTCCTTTCAGAGACATTGATTCCTTAAGGCAAACATGTATGTATTCCTCATAGCTTTTTAATAACAATGATTCCTTCAGGCAAACATGTATGTAATCATCACACCTTTCAGAGACATTGATTCCTTAAGGCAAACACATATGTGATCCTCATAGCTTTTAATAACAATGATTCCTTCAGGCAAACATGTATGTAATCCTCACAATTTACATTTGAAACAATGATTCCTTCAGGCAAACATGTATGTAATCATCACACCTTTCAGAGACAATGATTTCTTCAGGCAAACATGTATGTAATCATCACACCTTTCAGAGACAATGATTCCTTTAGGCAAACATGTATGTAATCATCACACCTTTCAGAGACAATGATTCCTTCAGGCAAACATGTATGTAATCATCACACCTTTCAGAGACAATGATTCCTTTAGGCAAACATGTATATAATCTTCCCACCTTTCAGAGACAATGATTCCTTTAGGCAAACATGTATATAATCTTCCCACCTTTAGGAAATCATATTATTTCATTGGTTCTCTAGCATATTTGATGTTGTTTATCTTAAATCATCTCTTCTTCAAAGTGCCTATGTAAATCCTCTATATGTCACCGACCCTTGCAGCTACCAGCTTTTCGTACATACGATATGCAATTATAAATGTGAAAGTGTCAGCTTATGTATGTTTGATTACCAAATAACAAGTGACAAGGTATTCCCGTTAGGCATATCAGTGCAGTACATGCTTTCAAAATGTTCCCATTTGAGCCATCTGCTTGAGTTCCGCCTATGAGACCCCAGCTGTCCTGACTTTCACTTTACCCGTTCTCCATCAAGTGTTCTTTTGCCTCTTTCCATGTGTGTTCCAATCAAGTGAAGGTCTGGTTTCAATGTTAAGACGCTTTCGCAAGGTATGCCCTTCCATATTCATTTTCTCTCCTAAAATTCAGTTATGTTGGTTATTTTAGCTTAGCTATTAGAGTGCATACTTTTCACGACAATGGAAGATACTTCAATCAATGGTCTCAATAACTTCAAGTAATAAGCGGTAAATGGGTACCTGGCTTACAGCCCGACATGGAAATAAACGGGTGATCACACCTCAAGACATCTTAGACCTTTTATAATGAAGTATATCACTATATCACTTCATCCATCACAGCAGTATCTGCTATGGAGCGACTATTTTTATTATTAGTGTATGCATATTGCTGCGCTATTTATGAGACCATTGTCCATATAATGAGGGTATTTATTGAGAACTGTCCCAATGATGAATCATGCCTATACTATAACAAGCACTGGTGAATGCTCTTATTGCCTGCACAAACTAATCTTCAAATTGCGGGGTTTTTGGCAAGCTTATCAATTTTTTTAATTAACTTTCTCTTCTTCCTTGTATCTGTTTTTCCTTTTTCTTTTCATTTTTCTGCTTATTCTTTTATTTTAATTCTTCATTTTCTATTTTTTCGACGTCTTCGTGTTCTTCTATTTCGGTGTTTTCTTCTACATCAAGACCGTTGGAGTTGCAAAGAGATTAGCTTTATTATCTCTCACAGATAAGGTACTGAGTTCAAACTCGATTGAGGGGACGGCGTGGTTTAGTGGTTAAGTGGCACGGCTCACAACCCGAAGGTGCTGGGTTCGATCCCCATCACATCACCGGCCGTTACCCCAGGGAGGCAAACCCTTAGAAAATGCAGGAGGAAGCAGACCCTTACATAAAATTAATGCTGAAGTTGGATGCACTGGGCCGACAGGCGCAAAATAAAAATTATAATGCAACGCACACCGCCTTGAGGAATTGAGAAATAAGGCGAACGCCCTAAAAAAAATCTCCATTGTAGCACACCCTAGTCTACCCAAATGTAAGTCAAACTTGACTAATAGTTAGTGAACGAAATACATCGATGGAGGATACACGTCACTCCATCTTATGAAATATGAGGCCTCACAATGAAGTCCAGAACAGTGCCTATTTTAGGACCACATCATTATTTGACCAATCAAAACATACGTTATATACACCTTGAATATATTTCTCAATTAGTCATGAATAATTGTCATCAGTCTTGGAACAGTAAGAATGTGTGATCCTAAAACTGTGTCAATTATATCTCCATCAATCTGTAGTAGTGTGTGATCATTTAACTGTATAAGTATGTCTCTATCAATCTGCAGTAATCTGTGATCATTCAACTGTATAAGTATGTCTCTATCAATCTGCAGTAATCTGTGATCCTTCAACTGTATAAGTATGTCTCTATCAATCTGCAGTAATCTGTGATCATTCAACTGTATCCATTTATCCTATAGAACTGTAATAATGTGTTTTCATTGTTATTATAAACTTGGGGATCTATAAACCGTAGAAATGTGACATTTTAATTTCAAATCAATAGACAATCGGGACTATCACACATAGACGAAAAGCCATATATTTAGAAAGTGAATTGATGAAACTGTTCTTTTGTTCCAAGATGAACCACACGCCTGAAAAAAGTTCATTCATTATACATAAAAACAATGGCACAAGAAGACACACGTCCGACGTCATCAAGTACGAAGAACGACATAAAGGTGTGGCTAATAAATGAACACATTCAATTTAGCGAAATGTTCATCAAACCAGAATTGTTATCCCTGTAAAGGAGACACATACGACAAAGACCTTACATAATGGCAGTAAATACTTCCATATTTATTCTGTGTATACTTCTTACAAATGAATTACCTAGTGATTGTGAAGTTTTTTAATCTATTAATTGACTTCGTATAAAAATTACTGCCTGTTACAGAATCATATTTTTCACACTGTAGCCTCAACTAGCACGGATCATTCATAAATTCCATGAATTGTGAACACTACTGTTTTTATTATTTGGAATTACTAATATTCCACTAGAATGTATGAAACCTGCTTCGTATATCACATTCTACAAACAGTGAAATATTTTGGACGTGGTATTTTTAAGCACGGTTAATGGTAGTGTAATCCTGACAGAAGTAAGACATGATTTTTGGACTAGCTGTAACAATATCAGGATTCTTTTTTGACCTTCTTGAAGGATTATGGATGTGTGTATGAATTAACCTTGGGTGCATACAACTGGAAGGAAAGTATAAAGCTGGTAGTGTCGCTCCTAGCGACAGCTGTCAATGAATGGTAGACACTGGATAACCTGCAGCTCTCGATGAGCGGCTGACGTGGATGACTTGAAGCTGTCGAGCGCGATGCAGTGTCAGTCTTGCGCTCTTACCGAAAGTCTATCTGAAGAGAATCTGATTGCAATGGACTACCCAAACGTCAGATACCAGCCGCTGCAGAATACAGACCCGGATATGTGAGTACACACATTGATGGATGAATAGATGATTATGCGACTGAATGAAGAATGATGTGATAAATGATTGAGTCAGTTGATGAGTGATTTAAAACATCATTGAATGTATAGAAGAGAGATGTAAAGTTAGAGAGATGAACAGACAGATGAATGTGCACACATAAATATTTACACATAAAGAGATGTACATGTAGTATATACCAATAGAGAGCTACACCAACAGGGTGATATACATATAGGGAAATGTACATATAAGTAAGTGTACATATAGAGTGATGTAAAAATATAAAGATGTAAAGATAGAAAGACGTAAAGATAGAAAAATAGGGAGATGTAAAGATAGAAAGATGTCAAGATAGAGAGACATCAAGATAGAGAAGTGTAAAGATATATAGATGAAAAGATAGAAAGTTGTAAATATTGAAAGGTGTAAAGATAGAAAGTTGTAAATATAGATAGATGTAAAGATAGAAAGTTGTAAAGATAGAAAGGTATGAAGATAGAGAGATATAAAGATAGCGACATGTACAGATAGAGAGATTTACAGATAGAGATATTTACAGCATGAGAAATGTACAGACAGACAACTGTGCAGACTATCCGAAAAATAGAAAACATGCATTCATAATGAGCTATAATAAAACTCAACAGTGAATCAAATACAAGCATAGTTTAAAAGGGCCATTTTGTTTGAGAATATTAACTGAATAATATAAACGTTTCTATTTATTTGGACTTTTAACAGTAACTAAATACACAAAAACAACACCAAAATAAACCAGTATACAGAGAGGAATAAAGAAACAAGCCTTAACATGGCATGTTATATCCATTACAAAAATACTGAGGTTACTTTGTGAATCAGTAACGCATATCAAGTAAATATTGAATACAATAAAATGCATACATTCAGACAAAAATTTTCCCAGCTAGATAAATTAAGGTTTTACTTAACAAAATGTATGATGTTTAAGAAGAGGTGAATCGATTAAACGAAAGAGCTGTACTGAGAGCGTTTATATTGCTGTGGTAGTGTGGGTTAATGGCAATGCGCAAATTGAGATGAATGAGTTTGTTAAACTCTATCGCAGCTGAATAATAGCTTGCTCGGATAATGAAATGATTTTAGCTGAATATGTTTGCCTGAAAGGACGAGGAGTGAATAGACATGGATACAGTCGAAAGTCAATATCTGCAGGACAAAATGGAAGTTGAATAAGCTAACTTTAACCTCTCTGTGGTAGAAGACTCTCACATTCTTTGTTTCGCCCACTGTAACTGATGACATTGCCCACCCTCCCACACCTCTTCCTCGCTATCCTCCCCTCCTACTAGTCAACTGGAGGTTAAAGTAGCGGAGTAGTAGATTGCTCCATTTTTTTAATAAAGGTACCTTGTTGAATCAGTATTATCCACACGCTCCGGTCAACGCAGCAGTAAATGGATGCCTGACTTCCTGTTTTGGAAAGAAAAGGAACCAAGAAGAGATCTTGTCACCTTATTTCATAAATTAAGCTAATACCTAATACACTGGTATCTAACACTTCCTCCTTGATAACAATATATGTTATATACTTTGCTTGTCCTGAAGTTATCACCTGGGTTTGTCAAAGCGCTCCACAAACAATACACCATACACGATGCAAGAACGACAGAGGGAATGACCTGTTTTCTCGAGGATCAAAAGAATAAGAACGCAAAGACATCCCATAAAAGAATTCTCTTCTTCAAATAGATTAGCTGCGCTTTTCTAAGGCTGCGACTTTTTGTAGCGAAGCATTCATTGTTTAACCATAAGCAATGTGTTTGCCATGTTAGGTCTTATTTGCCTTTTCCAATATGCAATCGTAAGGCCTGAATACAGCTCAGATAAGGGCAGATTCTCTTGTAGATATCTATGAAGATCAGTCAATATGCTGTAGGATTAATTTGTTTCCCCGATTTCATTACATATATAGATCTCGCCGGATGAAAGCAAAAGAGACTGTGGTAAGAGTGCGTATCTCAATAGTAAATATCGACACTAGAGTCACAGCAAATGCTAATGATGTTCACAATAATATTAAACATTATCCAGAGTTGAAAGAAAAGAACCACTGGCACTTTCCAAACATGTTCTCAAAGTTTACTACATAAGGCTGCACGCGGATAGCCACTTTATAATGTACAGCCAATAGAGCTGTAACGCAAAATGAATGAATAATAAATTTGGTTGTTTGTATTAATTAAATATTGTAGGACGTGTGGTCTAAAGGTTGTTAGATTGGTTCATAGCCCTAAAATACCAGGTTCAAATCACGTCGCTATCAGTTCGACAAACCAGAAATGTCATTGCCTTTGTCATGGTATGACTAGTCCTCATAGGCGATCCAGCTGTAAATTGGTACCTGCGAAGTCGGAAGGAATTTCAAAGATGACGTAGGGCCTACGGTGTATGTGTTATATCGTCTTCAATTGAAAGGAACTGAGTATATGTGGGGCGGATTGGGGGGGGGGGGGGGGGGGGGAGACATCCAGGCCTAATCAAGTCGGTTCTTTCAACCATTTTCCACTAATCAAATAATTTTCAATAGTAATAATATATATTGCTTTCCGCATTTCTATTGCTATTTGTTTTACTAATTATTTTTAAATGTTTGCTTATGACTGACTATAAATAATCAGGGTCAGGTGAAACACACTGATCAAGGTGGGGGTGAAGAGTAACATCAGAGTCAGGTGAAACTCGCTGATCAAGGTGGGGGTGAAGAGTAACATCAGAGTCAGGTGAAACTCGCTGTTCAAGGTGGGGGTGAAGAGTAACATCAGAGTCAGGTCAAACACACTGATCAAGGTGGGGGTGAAGAGTAACATCAGAGTCAGGGGAAACACACTGATCAATGTGGGGGTGAAGAGTAATTTCAGGGTCAGGTGAAACACACTGATCAAGGTGGAGGTGAAGAGTAACATCAGGGTCAGGTGAAACACACTGATCAAGGTGGGGGTGAAGAGTAATATCAGGGTCAGGTGAAACACACTGATCAAAGTGGGAGTGAAGAGTAACATCAGAGTCAGTTGAAAAACACTGATCAAGACACCACCTCAAGACCTCAATCGTGCTCCTGGAAACAGACTGTGTCACAGGAACCTGACCAACGACTTGTGGATTTAGACTGTAAACCCCATAGTGGCGGGCTTTCTGTGGAGCATTGAATTGCACTTCATCCAAAAGGACTCCATGTTAACTTTCTAAAGTACGCATCTGGGTGTAAGAATAGCCATTGCGACCCATTACTAAAGGATGGTAAAGAATTAAATTCAAATCAGCACGAGTAACTTCTAATAAAAACAACAACAGCAAAAGCAACAACAATAGCAACATCTATTAATATATATTTTAAGTATTACAGCCAGACAAGTGCTCAGCTAAATCCTCGACAGATGAAAAGACTTGACCATCAAGCCAGACATGTGCTCAACTAAATCCTCGATAGATGAGAAGACTTGACCATCAAGTCAGACAAGCGCCCAGTTAAATCCTCGACAGATGAAAACACTTGACCATCAAGCCTGACATGCGCCAAACTAAATCCTCGACAAATGAAAAAACTTGACCATTAAGGCAGACGTGCGCTCAACTAAATACTTGACAGATGAAAAGATTTGCCCATGTTTCGCTTTAAAATTAGCTGTAACTCAACAACCATGCGAATGAAAATGCTGGAAATATGCATTCGAAATGTTAAAAATCATAACATCATGTTTAAAAAAGTGTCAATCACAGCACGAAGCAGTATAATAAACAAGCAAAAAAAATCACTTCTATTAAATAGTCTTTTTAATGGTCATTTTATTGTTTTAAAATCTGAAAGACAAACATGTCTTTTGTGCTTAAGGAAAATCGAAAACGCCCACACACCACTGTACCAAATGTTTCAAAGTGCACAAGAAATGTCCGTGACTACGACATTGCAATACGTTTGCATATTATTCAATGGCGCAGAATAACTTTATCCTGACGTTTAGAATTTTTTTTAAAAATTAAAGAAAAATTCGTATCGCTCGAAAACGTTACAATGAAGCTGTATAAAAATGTATCTAATGTGGTTAAACTTGAAAGAAATCATTGTTCGAGGAGTATTCAAATTAAACCGGACCAAACTGCAACAAGTGAACATACGTACGATGCGCATGATTACGCCACGTCTGGTGTAAACAGCACATACCAACCGTCAAGTTTGCAAAATGTCATTATCCTCCGACTCATAGTTTCCTCAGCAGACCGTTGAAAACATGGCGGATATGATACGCAATCCGTACAGAGTTGATCAGCGAGGAGTGATTCGGTTTTTAACAGCTGAAGAATGTCGACAGGTTGACATTCATCACAGAATGCAAGCAATGTATGGTGACAAAAGTGTGTCGGAGACAACAGTGAAGTAATGAAATTTAGCAAAATGACGGTTGGTATGTGCTGTTTACACCAGAAGTGACGTCACCATCCGTATCGTACGTAAGTTCACTTCTTGCAGCTTGGTCCAGTTTCATTTGAACATGCTTCGCATTTCAAACCCTGGGAAGATAACAGAACAGAATTTGAGTACAAGTCAAAGGTCATTCTCTCACTGGGTTCATAACTACGGTAGTCCATCTTCAAAGACCACGAGAAATAAAGAAAGAAAGGAAAGATTAGATAGTTTTGACAAAGTGGTTAGTAAAGGAGAACAGTATATAATGTTTTAATTTAAAGAAATAATAATAATAATAGCTGTCCATCGTTGTCGATGAGGACCGCCGACATCATCCTTGTCACAGATTTCCCTAATGGGTGTGGGTGCGCATGTGGCTGAACAGGCCAATGCGAGCACTAAAACATCTGCTACATATCGGGCACACGAGGTTTGTAGAAGGGGATGGTGTTCCCGCTGCTCGGGATTTCCGTGTCTCGCGTCTGTTCTGGGCTTTCACAACACGGTCATCTTCACCGGCAGCTACACCCGATTTGACTGCGCTTCTCCAGTCAGATCTGTTTTGCGCAAGACATTCCCAGGTGTCGAAGTCTATCTGGCAACTTTTTAGTGAGTCCTTCAGACCGTCTTTAAAACGTTTCTTTGGGCGCCCTCTCTCGCGCCATCCCTCTCTCAGCTCGCCGTAGAGAAGCTTCTTTGGGAGCCGCTCGTCTGACATACGGACGAGGTGTCCGGCCCATCCTAGTCGTGCTTTTTCTATCAGTGCATGAATGCTGGGCATGTTAGCCCTCGAGAGAACCTCGATGTCAGTGACACGATCTTGCCATCGGATGTGGAATATTCGCCTAAGGCAACCTGTGTGGAAGTCGTTTAACCTCCTTGCATGTCCAGAGTATACAGACCAGCTTTCGCAAGCGTATAGTAGGGTTGGAATGATGGTTGCACGGTACACTTTGAGTTTGGTCTTGACGATGATGCCACGACGTGCCCAGACCATCGAGCACATTCTACCAAAGGCTGTGCTGGCTTTTGCTATTCTGCTTGCCACCTCATCGTCTAGGCTGACATATCTCGACAGCGTGCTGCCCAGATATGTGAATTTGTCTACGGCATTCAACGTCTGCCCGCTAACTGTAGTCTCTGGTTTTGTGTACGGCATGCCTGGTGCTGGTTGGTACATGACCTCTGTTTTTTTGGCATTTATGGTCGGGCCAAAATTTTCGCATGCGGCAGAGAACTGGTCCATTCCAACCTGCATGTTCAGTTCTGAATTGCTCATTAGAGCGCAGTCGTCAGCAAATACAAGTTCCCTGATTATGTCGCCAGTCACTTTGGTTTTGGCATTCATTCTTCTGGAATTGAGCAACTTGCCATCTGTGCGGTACTTTATGGGTATTCCAAGCTCCAATGATCTGAAGGCGTCTGTCATCGTGGCCGCGAACATCATGATGAACAAAGTCGGGGCGAGTACACATCCTTGTTTTACTCCGTTTGATACTAGAAACGTTTTAGAGATTACACCGCTGTCCAGTACACGAGCACACATGCCTTCGTGTAGCTGTTTCACCATTGTTATGAATTTGTTGGGGCAGCCAAACTTAGACATTATCATCCACAGCCCTACTCTGTTGACTATATCAAATGCCTTTGTCAAATCAATAAATGTGGTGTACAAGGCCTGATCTTGTTCTCGACACTTCTCTTGTACTTGGCGAGCGGCAAAAATCATGTCCACTGTTCCTCTTCCGGCTCTGAATCCACATTGGCTTTCTGGGAGGTGGCTTTGTTCAAGATGTTTGTTGAGCCTGTTTAGCAGTAAGCGCGCTAGGATCTTGCCTGCTACGGAGAGTAGCGATATTCCACGATGATTGTCGCATTCCTGAAGGTTGCCTTTTCTTTTGTACAGCTGAACGATTGAGGCGTCCTTTAGCTCCTGCGGAATTTTACCTTCAGCCCACATGTGACAGAAGAGTTCAGTGATCCTTCTGGTGAGGGATGGGCCAGCTGTCTTATATACCTCTGCTGGTATTGCATCAGCTCCTGGAGCTTTTCCTATAGATAGTGAACTAATTGCCCTGTCGACTTCCTCCTCAGTTATGACTTCATCCAATGCCAGGTTCAGTTCCACCTGCGGCATTCGCCGGATGGCCTCTTCATTTATGGACGATGGGTGGTTTAGTATTTTGCAGAAGTGGTCTGCCCATCTGTCTAGAATCTGAACCTTATCTGTTAGCAGTACCCCATCCGCACTGCGAACTGGAGTATTACTAGAGGGCTGCGGGCCGTAGAGAGCTTTCAGTGCCTCGTAAAACCGATTGGTGTCATGACGCTCGGCGAACATCTCAATTTCGTCAGCTCTTTTGCTGAGCCAGGAGTCTTGCATCTCTCTAAGCCTGGTTTGGACAGCTTTGCGAGCAGTATTGGAGGCAGCTTTTGCTGCAGGAGATGATGTGTCCCTCTGGTATTCCTTGTGCGCTTCATGTTTTGCATCGAGAAGGCCCTGTATTTCTAGATCGTTCTCATCAAACCAGTCCTTATGCTTGCGCGTGAGTAGACCAATGTGTTTAACAGCTGTGTCGTAGAGTGTGTTTCTCAATGATGCCCAGTTCTCTTCGATGTCGTTCTTTTCAAAAGGAAGCTCAGACAGTCTACCCTCAAGCTCTTCCTGGAAGCCTCCTCTCGTGGGTTCGTATTTCAGCTGAGAGACATTTAGCCTCCTCGGTGGTTTCTTTCCCTGGGGCGCATTTTGGGCTGGATCTTGAAGTTTAGCTTGGCAATGACAAGTCGATGGTCGGTCCAACATTCTGCACCACACATGCTGTTCGTTACCATAGCATCCGCTCGATCCCTACGTCTGATGATAATGTAGTCAATGAGGTGCCAGGGGCGGGACTTTGGGTGCATCCATGTGGTTCTATTTCGGACAGGAAGTCGGAAAGCTGTGTTTGTAATGAGTAGTTCATTCGCGGCACATGTCCTCAGAAGGAGCAGTCCGTTACTATTGCATTTTCCGATACCATGTCTGCCAATGGCCCCCTCACAGGCTGTATGGTCTGTGCCAACCCTAGCGTTAAAATCACCGAGGATGACCAGTTTGTCAGATTTGGGGACTGCAGCGATGAGCGCCTCAAGGTCCTCATAAAACATATCTTTTGTTTCCTGAGGATTTGTCATTGTGGGTGCGTATGCACTGATGAGTAGAAATAATTACACTACATAAATTTACATTTTTTGCTGTGATTGAACAAAGACATTCCTGTTTCAAAATTTACATTATGGAAAACGGATAGATGTGCAGGCTACACTTTCCACAAGATAACAGGTGGCAAATTATATCATTTGTCAAATGATCCCACTTGGTATCTTCCAGAAGGAAGTCTCTACATGAAGTAGGGGAAATGTGTAGATAATGCTATGATATTGGGTATATAGATGAACATGGATCAATTCTCATCACATAATTGAAAAGAAATGGCAGTTACTAGATTGAACGATAAAAAGAAATGTACCAAGTAGCGAAAGGAATACTACTGAAAATAGTACATGCAAGCAGCAGTCAGAATTGACTATTGAAGAATGCTGAACTCATTTTAATTTCAAATCAATAGACAATCGGGACTATCAAACATAGACGAAAAGCCATATATTTAGAAAGTGAATTGATGAAACTGTTCTTTTGTTCCAAGATGAACCACACGCCTCAAATAAGTTCATTCATTATACATAAAAACAATGGCACAAGAGGACACACGTCCGACGTCATCAAATACGAAGGACGACATAAAGGTGTGGCTAATAAAGGAACACATTCAATTTAGCGAAATGTTCATCAAACCTGAATTGTTATCCCTGTAAAGGAGACACATACGACAAAGACCTTACATAATGGCAGTAAATACTTCCATATTTACTCTGTGTATACTTCTTTCAACTTCCTTCGCCGACCTATTTGAACCTAAAATAAATTCAAGATAAATATGATTGCATCGTATGGGCAATCGCGTATAGAAAACTCCTATGGCTCACAAATATTACGCTCTTTATATAAACACAGTGAAGTATGTTCTAGAGTAATCTTGAGGAACCAAATATCGTCGTTGACGCATAGGATCAAAGAAAAGCATCCGCATTTACTATAATCGCAGTACATTCAAAATTGTAATAAACAATATATAAATGCCAGGGCAGATAAAAGACCACATGCACTAAAAAGCATTTTGATTCGCTATTGAATTCTGTAGAAGTTAGATACATTTTAAAAGCACTTGATTCCCAACGTAATAAAGCAATAACTTATATTAAGTAATAAATTAATAATTTGTAACAGTAAATAGTGATGTTAGTTAATGAGAGTCAGATCAGTGTAGCTTTTCATGGAATAGGTACATGGATTCAACTCCTACAACCATTAAGCTCCAATGCACATACCTGTAAATGCGTACCTGACTTTTGGTTAGGGAAAGAAAAGGTAGCGAGGAAGGGAACTGGCCATCGTACTTCAAACAAGCTGTGGCCCAGTTTACTGAAGTATCTAGCACTTCATTTTCGACCCGCGGTTAAGTGTACTGAAAGGCAACTTTATCTTTTTAATACCCACACATATACTTTCATAATTTAGTCGCTGCACTTTGATTCTGTCAACTAGTAAAAAATTTAGATCTTGACTTGTCTTATCGAGCAAAGTTTACCGAGTGGACTTTGCAGACCAGAGGAGAAAATAGGTCTGATCCATATGAATATCGATGTCATAAAATGTGACAGTTTAGTGTTGCGTATGTAGATAGAGAGACTAGCATGTCAAACAAACCAAGTTCAACAACAGACAATCTATACAGTAGGCCACACTTTCTTTGGGACAAGCCTCCTGTTTAATCAATTGTATATACTCAACGAAAAAAGTAACTTACCTGTTTTTGTGTATGTTTTTATGTTTGAAAGTTGTAAAGTGATTTTATACCGATGCATTCATGACCATTACTGGAATCTATATAATTCTCTTAGTACAGTCTGAGTGCGAAATGGCCATCTACTGACCTTCAAAATCTGATTTCATGAAATTAAGGACTTTCCGGACAGTTTCTCACAATTCGCGTGCCGATCACAGAACTGACGTGAGAAGTGTTCGCTGGCAATTTGTGATTGTTTTGCCATTCATTTCGTTCAGAAGCGAACTACTGGAAAAATGCACGGCGATAAATGGTAGGTTACAAGCTGCTGGCATGTTGATAGGAGGAATGTCTTTGTCTGCAACAGCAAGACAATATGATGTGTCAAGACCGACTGCTAGGCTTTGGTTTCATCGCTACCAGACGACTGGGAATGTTTCTGGCGCCCCAAAGAGGACGTTCTCGATTAACAACCATACCTCAGGATTGTTACATCACGCTGGTACATCTGAGAAATAGATTTTAGTCAATAACTGGCATTGCTGGCACCATCTCCAGACTGAGAGCAATAAGTTCAGCTACTGTCAGAAACCGTTTGAGCAATCAAGGCCTGTGTGCAAGACGTCCTGCTTTTCGTTCAACTCTGCAGCCACGGTATCATGCGACACGACAAGCCGGGGACAGACAATATCTGCGCTTCGGGAACGTTCTGTGGAACAGCGTATTGTTTACTAACGTACGCAGGATAACCTTTCAAGAGCCCATGGTCGTCAAATGTATCGTCAATATAGAGCGCGCTACGCCAACAACTGCATTCAAGAGCGTGCTAGTCATGTTGGTAGAAGGATTAAGATCTGGGGAGACACCTGCACCAATCATCGGACATATCTCGTTTTCGTAGACTGTGCTGTTACCGACTTGCGATACCGTGATGAGATCGTGAGGAACCAGGCATTGTGCTTCAGCAGGACAATGCTCCTCCGCATGTTGCCAGAGTCGTGCAGGACGAAGTCAAAGCAAGAAACATTGAAATCTTGCCCTGGCCAGCCATTTCCTTTGAACTGTCATCAATTGACCTTATCTGGGACGACCTGAAAAGTCGACTTCATTCACGACAGACAACTGTGGCAGATTATTCCACAGGATTTACTGAGGCGCTGCATTCGGTCCATGAGGCACAGATGTCAAGCCGTGATCAACACACGTGGTGGGCACACGCGGTACTAGGGTTGTCATCATTTTTAAATGACCCCCATGCTCGCAGACGCTACAGAGACAATCACTCGTGACACGAAAATGTCTTTTCAGTTGTTTCAATTTTGGACTATGGAATACAGTTTTGTTTCACCAAATTTCGTTAATTTTGGATGATAAAATAAAACTAAATGATGAAAAACATTTCCTGGTTATTTTACTGGCAACAACTTTTAATAGGAAGATAAAGAATGCCTTGTGGTTATTGAAAAGGGTCTAGTTTTCGGTTCTTCGTTTGAAGTTCTAAGAGGCACAGAAATCAGTTAGGCTTGTTAGGGATCTGATTTCAGGAAACTACAGCTTTCATATATTTGCTTGAGTTGCAGCGGGCAACAACCCAAAGCTGACTGCTAGCGTCAGGGCCAGCATACCAGAGCTGCCAAGACCCTTCTACGCCTCTATACGGTGATCCTGGATAACAGGCAACATCAGAACAGACTGGCTAAGGAGAAGAGATAAGCAAGGGAAGACTAACCAGATCCTCAAAAGGCCTGCTGAAGTCTGATGTGTCGGATCAAAAGGTGCAAATATCGCAGTCAAGCTGTAAACTACGACACAAAACATTTCTTTCTCCGGACAACATCCAACTACTTGCAAAGCCATTTACATGGATTGGTAGCGGTAAATTGAGAACGAACGAGGAATAAAAAGAAGATATTTTTTTTAAAGTAATAACTTTTGATCTTCCGTGTATCACGGGTCTGCAACATTTACACACCAATTTATCTTGCTGTTCTGGGACCTCGGCTGCAACTCTGCCCACGTGTTTTCTTTATGCTTGTCTCGAGACCTCTTTCACGGGCATGATTTGGCCTAGTTATATGTATCTTGCCTTGTCGATTCCAGAACAAAAACTGTCTTGAAATGTTATGACCCTGTTTCCTTAATATGTGTCTTATCCACAACCAGTATCTTATATTGACGTCATGCTGCTCTGGTTTGTAGCTTCTCCCTTCCAACAGTTCCAAATTAGTGATATGGTATTTCAATCTTTCTATTCTGAACAAGAACTCATTTATGGAAAAGTGTATCTTAATCGTTGTTGTTTTCGTTGATTTCCGTGATTCAAAGACATACCATAGAACAGACTTTACATTAGAGTTGAAGATTGTTATTTTTTAGTTGTTATTTTGGACGTAATATTTTTTAACATTTTCATAAGATTCACAAAGGCAATGAAAGTTCCTCTTGTCTGTTGTATTCATATTGTTTCTTCTTCTTGGGCTTTCGACCTGAAGACGTGGTGCGTATGTTACAGCGAGGCTGCGGTCTGCGCCTGTTGGCCTGATACATCTGATTTCAAGATGTCAAATTATTTAACGGATTTGCTTGAACTCTTCAATCTCTATTCACTTAACCAGGATGCATGGTTGCATTCTGTTTGCAAGGTTATCATATGAAGGTGGAACAGCGTCTTAGTCAGTTATGATTCACTGACCTTGATTAAATCAGCCAGCTATGAGTGATTAAATCAGCCAGCTATGAGTTGCTGTCTGATGTCAGCTCATTCCCTCCTATTCTTTTTTTTTATATCTTTATCCGCACCTCCCACTTTTGTCTATATTGCTACAACGATGTATTCATGATTCCACATCTTGTAAGATTTGCTTTTCTAATAACATTTCCTGTATATCTTTAATATCGATTTATTTGCTTATATTTTCCTTCTTTTTTTTCTGTGCCTTGTACAAGTCCTTCTTATTACCTTTTGCTGTAGCTTCCTCTGCCTCGTTTCCGAACCCATCAATTTACTTTCCCCTTTATCTTTTGGTGCTCTTTCTGACTTCTTTATTGGTTTTAGTGTATATTTCCCGAGCTTTGACTTTCATCGTTCATGTTTTGCCACTATTCATAGCTGCATTAATCCTATTTTATTCTTTTCATTATCTTCTCTAGAATTTGCATTGGCGTTCTCTGATTCCCAGAACGTTTCCACATACATTTGGCATTTTACATTCATTTTTATGTTGCCACTTCCTTGTTGTATCCTCCATTGCTTGAGTTGGTGTAACACATTTTGTATCGTGACTGTAAATATATTTTGTATGCCTTGGTTACTGTGGAATGTAAACTCGTTATCTGTGGTTGTATGTTGTACACCTTAAACGTTTCATCTTTATCTTAGCTGCTGCACGGATAGAGAAATGGCTTGGCTGGCTTCGTTCGTTCTAAATCTCCCGCTACAAAACCCTGACATGGGCCTAAGTAGCAGAATGTAGTCCATAGAACGGAATGCGTTGTGTCGTAGTTTACAGCTTCACTGCGACACTTGCACCTTTAGGTCCATCACATCCGACTTCAGCGAGGATTTTGAAGTACCGTGTTAGCATTCCTTTTTCAATCTCTTCTCCCTATCTAGTCTGCCCTGCTGCAGCCTGTTATCCAGGATCACCGTCTGAAGGTGTAGAAGGGTCTTGGCAGCTCTGGTTTGCTGGCCCTGACGCTAGCAGTCAGCTATGGGTCGCTGACCGCTGCAGCTCATGCGCTGCTCACCGCCTTGATCCGGATAGAGATATTCCTAAGACACATCACTAACACACTGAGTAATGAATCAGAAGTGAGATGTGACTCCCTAACGACCTCTTATGGTTGCGTTAAAGACGAAAGCAGATAAGGGTGAACTGATCTCACGTTTCTTCCTCTACATACTTTCATACTGGGCAATGATGATCTGGATTATTTATTTCAACCAACCATTCTCTTACTTTACTTTTATTATAACGTAAACCAAGAGTGGAAATCATAATATGGACATTACTGAAATCCGTACTTATCTTAGCTGCTCCTCCCCTACCTTGAGGTACTTGTCTTAGCCGCTCCTCCCCCACCTTGAGGTAATTGTCTTAGCTGCTCCTCCCCTACCTTGAGGTACTTGTGTTAGCCGCTCCTTCCCTACCTTGAGGTAATTATCTTAGCCGCTCCTCCCCTACCTTGAGATACTTGACTTAGTGACTTCCTTTCTACATTGAGGAATTATATTTAGTCGCTTCACGTTTACCTTGAGATACTTGGCTTAGTCACTTCACTTCTACCTTGAAGTACTTGACTTAGTCACTTCCCTTCTACCTTAAAGTACTTGACTTAGTCACTACCCTTCAACCTTGAGGTACTTGACAGCAGCTTCACTTCTACCTTGAAGTACTTGAGTTAGTCACATTACGCATACCTTGAGGTACTTGATTTAGTCGCTTCACTTCTACCTTGAGGTACTTGACTTAGTCGCTTCACTTCTACCCTGAGGTCCTTGATTTAATCGCTTCACTTCTTCCTTGAGGTACTTGACTTAGTCGCTTCACTTCTACCCTGAGGTACTTGATTTAATCGCTTCACTTCTTCCTTGAGGTACTTGATTTAGTGGCTTCATTTCTACCTTGAGAAACGTATAATATGTTCTTGTTCTTGTGGCGAAAAGTTTACACAGAATGTGGTAGCCGACTCCCATGTACGTTTCTCGCCTATTACGACCTTCCTGACAGGCTACGGTGCTATAAATGTTTCCTCCCCTTTTGAGATTCTGTAACACACTTGCGAACCCCCATTTCATGGAGAACAATAAAGGCAGATGTTGGTTATATTAATCATATTCCCCACTCAAATATTACACATTATTGCATCACAAAATAAAGAGAAAGAAAATATCAAGCCCCACCCCGTTTAGCAATACGACCATATCACTATCAGGTAACTTAGCGAAATGCTCTCCATTGATTTTGCAAGGATCAAGTTACAATAACATATGCACAGAGCTATTGTTGTTCGAATTACCAAACAAACAATTCTGTTTTATGTTCTCTAACAATAATCCCATGTCGGATCGTATGACTACCTGAACGCGTGGGTTAAATGTGTATATATATTTATGTAATGATATTCATTGTAAGCAAGCAATGAAAATCAATTTCTTCTGCTTCTTATTTTGTCTTTCAGGTCTTGCCTTGCGGCGTGACAGAGAGGTGGTTTGCTTAGATTTCTGGTTTGAGCTCAGTGCAGAGCTCGTGCTGCCGACATGTTGAACTTTTGAAGCGCTTCTTTGCTCCCCTCTATCCATCATCACTGTGGTCGACTACTTGTTTGTGGTCATGAAACCTCCAAGTAGCATAATTGCGCTGCAAGTTGATCGTTCTGTGCTCTTATCAAATGACCAAACCACGTTATTGTATGGGCTTCAATATGATAGTCAACTGATGTAGTCCCCACCATATTCATCATCGCGTTGTTGTGAATTATCTTTACAGCTGCACTTCGTACACAGCGCATTTCACAGGTTTCGTTTTTACGTTTGTGCCTATCTAATAGAGTCCATGTTTGACACTGATAATATAACATAGGAATAATCAACGTGTTTATCAGCGTCTGTTTAGTGGACATATTGCAACTTGATTATTTCAGTATCGGTGCTAGCTTATAGTGCACCTTTTTTGCCTTCTAAATTCTATGTTCGATCTCTCTGTTCAGTCTGATGTCGGCAGTGAATACACTTCCCAGGTGTCAATCATCGTATTTACTTTAGGGTTTTTGCCGCCAATGTTAAAACTGCATAATGTCAGTGGGCGTGTGATTGTTTTATCCCAATTGATCCCCCCTGTCATGCCATACTCTATGCAGACTGAGCCGAGACACGCGATGGGATAACCGACAAATGGCTAAAATACAAAAAACTTTCAGATAACATTTGTACAGGAGAACAGTAACATTAGGTAGCCGACGTTCGGGACGGATAAAATAAATAAAATATGCAAATAAGGACATTATTCATGCGGAAACGGGATACAAACCCCCAGGATAACATCGGCCTTCTAAGAATAGTGTAATAGGCTACAAAAGAAGGTTTTGTTTGGGGCGATTTCTATCTGTTTAGACCCCTAGAAGAATTCCTGGGAGGTCAGCATTTCAACACTGATGACGGAGAGAAACAGGTTGTCCTGGATTGGCTCTGACATACTGACAAATCTTTCTACCCTGAAGCTTCTCAAGCATTACTTAAACCCTGGGATAAGTGCATAAACGTTGCTGGAGATTGTGTCGAAAGATAAATGGCATTATACTAGTTTTTAAAAAAAACATTTTCATTACCAAAAATAGTCCCGGTTTGACTTGAACGCTCCTCATATTATTAATTGTAGGTTGTTAAGACCAATAATGCGACTGTAGGGAATAAGAGACAAGAAGCAGACTTCTGAGCTGCACACGAAATTGACTTGAGAAAGAATTTGAGACCCTTGAAGCGCTCGCATACTGAAAACTCAGACAAACACAAATCAAGGCAGATACTCTGGTGTTAATAATATGGCCTCTTAAAGAAACGAAAGAATACGGTCAATGCATTACATTATTCATAATGTTACTTACTTGACTGTCAAAGGTAACGTTCAGTGGCATGTCTATTTCATTTCGATTCCAGTGGCACAACAAATCGGCCACACTTTCCTCGCTGATTGATTCTCACTTGTCGCTCCAAGTCAAGCTTAGAGCCGCCATAATGGACGGCCTCTTATGATGCCCGTATCTGAGCATTTGAAGTGGCTGTTTCGAAGCAAGAGTGTCACATTATCAGTTTGGTAGCCGCATGCACAATCTTCTTTAGTCGATTTACAAGGAATGGTTGAAAGGTTGCAGTGCTTGCTAGTCCCATTGTACGAACAAAATTATAGGAAAACTTCGAGACAGCGAGGTGTATGCAAGGAAATAGTGCAGAAAAATACTTGTGTTGTCATTGTTGTCATCGTTCAGCCATCGCTGAAGTTTTCACATATTCCCTTCCTTACGACTTTTCTTAACTAAAACTATAGTCCTTCTTTTAATGCATAAACGTGGTCCGAAGGAATTTTCCACAAAACTGCATGTCATATCCAAATGATTTTTCGCATGTAGCCTTAGAAAATCCATGACGTTAAGAAAATATTTTTTCTCTAAGAAATTTGATGTGTTTTGAAAAAAATATTCATTAGGCTACATTAAAAGCAACCTCACTGAATTGGACACAATTTTAAAATGTTTAAGGTGCGCAGTTGGGCTGTTTTAAAAATAAATATTTGGACATTCGATGAGGAAATACAAGGTTTTTTTATTTTCTCGTGCGCCAATTACACTTTGTTGAGTGTGAAAGTAACCAAGGTTATTCATGCAAAACTGTCACTCAATTATAGACGTATCGTGATATTATAGTTTGTGGAGTTGTTATTGTGATATATAGTTGCTTTTTTTCAAAATTTACACTGATATCGATTTCCAAATGAGTTTTTTAAGTGTATATTTATAACAATTTTGAAAGTTCCTGTTTACTAAACAAGTTGTTCCCGCCGGGAATCTAAGATGGGTCATTTATATTATGAAATTCATGACTCAGAGAAACGAACGCAATTGGCGCTCGGTCTGGATAGGTCATTCTTTTACCGTTGGATTGGACAGGACTCGTATCAAGAAAGGTTTAAGGGGACGGTGTGAGCTAGTGGTTAAGTGACAAGGCTCACGATCCGAAGACATGTCATAAAATGGGATATTTTGAAACTGTTGACGAAATATCAGCGTGTTACTTTCCGGAAATTAAAATTAACATTGCAATCTGACTGTAGTATTGAAATTTCCAAAAGTACTCTTTGGAAAATTGTAAGAGCCGCCGGCTTTACATTCAGGAAAACTTCAGGTGGCAGGAATATTAAATGTGAGAAACCACAGTTGATTGCTGGCAGAAGCAAATTTCTGAAACAGATAAATGAACGGCGTAGGCAAGGCTATGATATTGTTTACTTGGACGAATCCGGGGGTCAATGCTCACCACATCTACGGTAAAGAATGACAATCAGTTGACGGTGAACAGAAAAGACAAATTTCATGCAGCAAAGGGAGGCGCATTATACTAACGTATGCCGTAAGCAGTGAACAAGGACTTGTCCGTGACGGTGTACTTATTTTCAAATCAAAAAGTACCGACGGTAGAGACTACATGCTGACATGAATGGACACATTTTCAGGCACTAGATGACGAATGATCTACTTCCAATTCTAGATAGACCGTCATTCTTGTAATGATAATGAATCTTATCACAATGCAGTATCAGAGGAAGACAAAATACCAACTGCATCAAAAACAAAAACTCAAATTAGGACATGGTTAGCCAAAGAAAAAGTTAATTTCAAAGACACATATTTGAAGCCCGAGTTGTTGCAGTTCGTTAGGAAGACAAATAAGACAGAGGAGTATCATAATGAGAAAATCATTGAAGAGTACGGTCACACTTCTCTGCCACTACCTGCATGCCATGCACATCTAAACCCTCTAGAGCTTGTTGGGCTAAAGCAAAAGGACAAGTTGTCGAACAAAACAGAACAATTACAATGTGTGATGTTGAAGTGCTGACACGTGAGTACCTTTTACAATGTGTGATGTTGAAGTGCTGACACGTGAGTACCTTTTACAATGTGTGATGTTGAAGTGCTGACACGTGAGTACCATTTACAATGTGTGATGTTGAAGTGCTGACACGTGAGTACCTTTTACAATGTGTGATGTTGAAGTGCTGACACGTGAGTACCTTTTACAATGTGTGATGTTGAAGTGCTGACACGTGAGTACCTTTCAAAAATAGACGATCAGTTCTGGAAGAAGTGTGTTGAACATGTGCTCCGGGAAGAAAAACAGTACTGGCAAAAAAATAGATTACAATTTGTCCAGCCAGTAAAATGTTCAACCTCTTTGAATCGACAAATTTGGAATGATTAATATAAAATTATATTGATATACTGATTATCAAACTTAGATGAATTAGCGTATGTTTATCAAAATAATTAAGTGTAAATAAAATGATAAACAAATAAATTTCAATATTCAATTCCTTTAAGCAACATAAAATTAGCTGCGCAGTTCATGCAACATTGGGGTCTAATGGTGACTGAAGGGCTATACTAACTGTTGAACATTGGTGTCATTTTTGCGATTGTTCATAAAGGCCCACAAAATCAATCAACTCAATGTATCAAGACATTAAAGAGATTACCTATGAACAAAATGCGACGAGAAATTAAGCTGCGTACTGTAAAATCTTAAAATGTAATACCATTTCTTTGCAATGGTTCTAAAAGATCAAAAGAATTCGACAATGTGCAATATTCTTAACATATATGGACTAAATAATATCAATCTTTTAGCGTTATGGATATTCTAAGGCTGCAAGGCGAAAAATCATGTGGATCTGACATGCAGTTTTGTAGAAAATTGCTTCGGATCTTGTTCAATAATTAAAAGATGAACTATACCACTGTTCATTGCTTTTCTGCCTGCTACACAATCATGTAAAGCATGTATGGTATGTGCTTGATGATAGGAAAGTTAGGAAGTAATCGAGTCTATAAAAATGTATGAATCGAACTCGGCCTATATTCTAAAGTCCCAAGCATTCAATGACGGAAAGCTTGGCTAGTTTGACTACTTGTTTTATAGTATCCAGCTGCTCTAGTACTTTAACTCAGCTCTCTATCTCCCTCTCTCTCTCTCTCTCTTTCTCTCTAATTATCTATCTATCTATCTATATATATTTATATATATCTATATATATATCTATATATATCTATCTTTCTCTTGCTGCAATGCTCTTTCGTCATCTTTAGATCCGGTTTTCAAACTTAGAGCTGTAAATTATTTAAATTATATTTCTGTTGTTCGATACTTATGTTTTCCAAGTGCAGATAACTACGTGTCTTTGTGATCTTTCTCGCGAACAAACAAATATTTGATATCCCCACGCACACCATTCTTAAGTCACGTTTAATAATATTTTTGCAGGGGTTTCATAGGCTGAAAACTACAGGCTGCTTCGCCATTGCTGTTCCACATCGTGTGCTGGCTATGTTTGTTTATTACCCCCCCCCCCCCGCAACCCTTCCCAACAGAAAAACAACATATGCCATACCGGGGATTCAAACCACTGTCCTCCATGTCGACAGGCAGGCATCGAAACCATTCGGCCACACACTCCTCTGGTCGCTTACATTGATCCAATTCTTGCTAACCCGAGTACTAGTTAGTATCATTCAACCCATTACACACACTACACGTTGTCAGCTTATCTTGCAGTGATCTGACTCCTGAATGCCAACGTCGCAGTGACTCCTACATATCTCGAACCAAACAGTGATGTCAGTATATATTAGTGGTAAGCCCATTGCCAATTGCTGGCGCACGTTTGCTGACAAGACTGGAAACTGCGTGAGTTCAGATACAATCAAACTTTGGAAGAATTGCAGTAAAACGGTATACTGATTGAGCTTGAAAAACAAAATAAGTTAAACCTCAAAAACAAATCAGATTGGCGTTTCGACTTCCAGGATTTTTTCGAGGACTGGACATAGAAAACATCTTAGCAGAAAGTCACTTATCATCTTTACTCGCGAGCAATCTTCCTTCTTAAGCTACCTGTAGTGCGGGTCTTAGTTGACTCCGTGCCTCTGCAGTAATTCTTGAGCACCATCAATCTATTTGTTGCTTGATCTTTCTTTTGATATTCTTCTTCTTCTACGTTCGTTCTCAATCTCCGCCACCAAGTCCTGAATAGGGCTTTAAGAGTAGCGAGATGTTGTCCGGAGAACAGAATGCGTTGTGTCACTAGTTTACAGCTTGACTGCGATATTTGCACCCTTTGGTACGACACATCCGTTTTCGGCAGACGTTTGATCTAAAGCCACTCATGTTTGTTGTTATAGGTGTTGAGATATACGTGTCACGTTGCCGAACCATATCATTAATTATCTATAAGTCTTTCTATTTTGAATCAATTAGATTTTTGCCACTTTCGGTGGTATTTCTACATTTCTCACTCAGTGTATTCTAGAGAACTATCAACTAATATAAGCTCATAGCCTTAGGTGACACTGCTACATATATAAACTAAATATAAATCCGTAATAAACAACTAACGCGGGGTGAAATAGCTAACAATCATTATATTGTCTTCTGGCAAAGATGGCGCCATAACTGGCTGTGAGTCTACATTTCTCTACTGTTTTGGATCATTATGGATGCTGCTAGACCACGGATTTGCCTGGAATTCACACTATTCGACGACTTACACTTGTGTTCACTGAAACGTGGTGTTGTTTTCCGTCGGGACTTGTTATTTCGTTCTTTTTTTGTGATTTCTTCCATCCGTTTATCCTGGTCTGGGCGCAGGCTGAATGGCACTACGCTTATACCTGTGTCGTATGTCACGGGTTAGTTCTGCCGGTTCACCTTCACGAATTTGGCGTGTGGGAATTTTAGATGATACTATGATGAGCTGAATACAGCTAGTGAGAGATACCAGACTCACTCACACGCTGAGTGTTGTCCATACGACCTCTTGTGGTTTTCGAAAAGGCACGACAAACTGCGTTAGATGCCTTCCCACCTTTCTACCCTGCGGGTTACGTATTTACGGAAAGGCTTCGGTGGTAACCCTGAGGCAAAATCTGCATCCTATGCTATCTCCAGTCGTCTCGATGAATGTCTTGCCACTGGCAAAAGGTAGCTTAGGCTCTGTGAGTGAGGTGGACAAAAGGCGCAGTTTCTTCCTCACTTTAATCCAAATCACCGCGCAAGTCACCCATTTAGCGGACACAGCAAGAGATACGACTGTCCACACGGCTGAACAAAAAGAGCGGTCTTCATCACTTGTGATGGACAACTATTATTATATTGAACACCTTCAATAATTTAGAAAACAAAAGCAAGTACTGTACGGCTGGTCATCAAAGTATTGACAACGATCGCAAAGAGATTTATATTTCAAACGCTCAGAAAATATAATTAACAAGCAGACAAGATAGTCAGATAGTATCCTCTATAGAAAGAAATCTTGGACATTTTTCTTCATTTCGTTACACTCAGAGATGTGCCCATATGTGGAGAACATTCAAATAGAAGAACAGGTTCACAAATGTCAGTTGGATCCACGATAAGAGTACAGTGACGACACAATCTTCTCCAAAACAATTAAGGATAAACTATATGGCGAAGAGAGAATGCTGCGACTGACCGTCAAGTCTATGAGAGAAACAAGTGATTTTTTAGAGCGAAAGAAACAAGGAAGATGATGCTCCTTACAAAGTACACAGTTACCATTGTTTTCTCTTGCAGTTGTGGTTCCTGGGACACTTTTTTCACATAATAAAGTTGATATCCACATACACAACCCTGTTTAGTCATTTTTAACAATACGCTGTGGTGGTACTATTCCATGCATTCAAGAAAGGACACTGGTATCTACAATAACTAACACCGGACTTACAGGTGAGAGGACACTGGTATCTACAATAACTAACACCGGACTTACAGGTGAGGAGACACTGGTATCTACAATAACTAACACCGGACTTACAGGTGAGGGGACACTGGTATCTACGATAACTAATACCGGCTCAACAGGTGAAGAGACACTGGTATCTACAATAACTAACACCGGCTCTACAGGTGAGGGGACACTGCTATCTACAATAACTAATACCGGCTCTACAGGTGAGGGGACACTGGTATCTACAATAACTAACACCGGCCCTATAGGTGAGGAGACACTGGTATCTACAATAACTAATACCGGCTCTACAGGTGAGGAGACACTGGTATCTACAATAACTAACACCGGCTCTACAGGTGAGGGGACACTGGTATCTACAATAACTAACACCGGCCCTTTTTGGAAAGAGACACTGGTATCTAGAATGGCTAACTCCGACACTGATTAACCCCGGCCAAAGAGGGGAATAATGCACCCCGCTGCAAAAAAAGGCATCCGTTTTGGGATTCTACTAACTGGGTCAACACAATATGAAATATCAAGATTCTGCCACAATACAATGGTCTGTGTGGTATTTTGAATAAATTGAGCTTATTATAACTAGGCTTCAATTTATACTTGAGAAAAATTGTTATATATTACTGTGTCGTAGCGAACATTATACACGCCTTCACTCATAGTTGACCAGTATTGATTGTGTGTATATTAGATGGCGTAACCGAATATGAGCATGTTGGTATGTTGTTTTTGCTACATGAAACAAACACCATATTGTGCCTCCTTGCATGAAGGCTGGGTTAAATTGTTTGTTGTATTCCTTTAAATGAGAGATCTGTGTCTTTTTTATTGTACCAAGGGTAGTTAAAAAGTAACCATAATATGTTTAATGAACAGAAAAAGGCCATATGTTAAGGTCATTATTTGACTCGTCCGCGCACATGGTCAGGTTGTTAGTCCATTTATAAATTCTACTTAGTTGCCCTTAGCGATACGCGGAGTAGGTTCAATCAGCGTATTATTTCTTCTCCTGAAATGAGCCAATGGGTTGAAAGCACTGAGTGTGGAGAGGCATGTGTGGATATGGGAAGAGATGTGTGTGTGGATTCGAGTTATAACTTCGCATAGATCTCAAATACTCCTCGGGATGTTGTTGTTGTGTTTATTATTCCAGTGCATGCTGTCACCATGGTGACACTCATAACAAAATAGCAGTAATTGCAACCCTTCTTTCATGCCGTAGAACGTGATTACAGAAGGTTGTGCATTGGGCTAGCAACCTAGTCATCTAAAATCATTGATATTAAACCGTCACTACAAATGCTTGTATTCAACCTTCCAGGAAAAGGATGGAGGCTAGGTGCAAGCTGTAGTGACGGATCTTTACTTTAGTAACGGAACGAAGCAAAATTCGAACTTCATTAACATTGCATTGTCATGTTAAAAACATTCATGTCAGCGTCTTCTGCCTCTCACATCGATGATAACATTCATATCTGTACACTTTTTGTCCGTCTTACATTGACGTCTTCTGCCAGTTGTTTTCATTGGAGAATAACTAAGGTGTATATGTAGTTTCATAGCAACCAGTGCTGTCGGGGATGATGTGTTGAAGTCTTCATTGTTGGAGGCTACATCTTGTTTATGTAATGGAGGAAGGGGGAGGTGGGTAGTCCTTTCTCACCGCCATTCTGCTTCACTACCAGTAAACTAGGTGTCCACTTACAACAAATCGATCAGAGCGTGCCGGTAAAGGGGCTTGAACTACGTACTTTTGTCACGAAAAGCGAGAAGTCTACTATTACGGTAATAAGGCTCCGAATAGACGGAACACAGTATCTCAAATAAAGATAGAACAACCTCAGTTTCTACTAGGTTATCAAGTTGCTGATGCCCAATATGAGAGCCACTAACCAAACCCTCACCTCCACTTCTGTACACATACTTGGACAGTATTACTGGACCGAGGTTCACCTTGTCGTCAAACGCCTTTCTAATTATCTTCAAATAGTGTTTTCTTATTTCAGGCAGTCTGGAATCGAACGATGTATAACCGACCAGACATTTGTCTGTCTGACAGTCAATTCTATTTGACCGATTCAGAGTCTGTCTCAAGACTGATCGCAGTAGGTGACGTAGTGCTAGTCGCATTATTTCGTGGCCTGTCCATTCGAGTTTATACCGTTCGACATTTCAATGGGAGACTACCATGTATCAGTTGTAAGCGACGCCGGGGAAGTAAAAAATATGTCTGCGGAATTGAAAGGAATTTGTCTTAAAATGTCTGCTGATTTCAAAAGTTACACGGGTTTTAAAAAAATAGTTGTCATCCTACGTGTCTAAATCGTTTTTACTCCTTCTTTCCGATAGTGAAATATATTTGTGGGTTTGAATGGGAGAGAAATCAAATAGTTCATCGCCATGGTAACCAGATCTTGTGGTCATCGATTTCCACTGGGGAAAGTTTGCTAATGACACTCATCTACATCCGGTGAGGTAACTCTGTTCTACTAGGGGCTAAAGTATTACACGAGGTGATAGAAATTCCTGGACTGCTAAGAACTGGCATGGACTGAAAGTGTGTATACTGGAGGGGAGGGGGGTATGAAAGTCATAAATTCAGCCCTGCTAAATAGCATTTTAGGTCCTCTGTCAAGTAACAACTTACGGCCCCAGTTGCCTATCTCTACCGGTACAACAACAAAATATAGCAGGTAAACTAAGACGGTTATATGAAATTGTTCAATGTTATTGTGATTTAAGAAATGTTAGATTTCGTTATTTCTTTAGCATTTATAAATAATATGGTTATGTGTTTTTATTTCAAATGTTCTTTGCACCCGACGAAGCCTTTTTGGTTTCGTTTATGGCTTTATTTCAGCTCAGTGTCTTAGCTCTACATTTAAATATTATTATCAAACTCAAGTGTAATTAACCTCGACGGATGTTATGCAGATTGGGGCTGATAAAGATATATAAGGGAAGGTAATTTCACATGAACTGATGTTCGAGATCAAGTGTCGAATTCTTTTCTTTTTTTTTTTTAGACAATACAAGTTTCCATTTAGAGCAGGGTAGACTGGATTAAGTGAAGATCTGGAATTGAACCAAGTTCCATTGTCGCAAGTAGCAAATGATATATGAACCCTTCTGCTCACTTGCTCGGTATTTAAAGTGAAACAGTATCTGGCCTGACAAATCTAAGTACAATGGCAAACTTTAGAGTCAACATAATAATCGCCAGATTAGTCTGTCCTCTGATCATGTCACGCCCCTGTCCTCTGTTAACCAGTAAACTGGTGTTGAAGTGCTATGGCCATGTCACACCACTGTCCTCTGTTAGTCAGGAGATTGGTGTTGAAGTGCTATGGTCATGTTACACCACTGTCCTCTGTTAGACAGTCCGGAAACTGGTGTTAAAGTGCTATGGTCATGTCACACCACTGTCCTGTTAGTCAGTCCGGAGGCTGAAACTAAATGCATCTGATCACGTCCTGCCACTGCCCTCTGTTTCAAGCAAATTTCTTCAGCTCAGTATAAGTCTGCATGCTTACCCTAATGTGTTCGCACATCTGTGATGTACTTGTTTCTTGCACGCGCTCTTCTTCTTAATCCTTGAATTTTAATTTTGAGTATTTTCAATAATAAACCTCCGCGTCTCATATTAAGACCAAGTCAAAACAATCTACCTTTTTGATTACTCATTATTACTTGTCTACGAGACACTTAATATTTAAGAATTATTTCCTTCGACACTTATTTCTGCTCAGCTCATTGTTTGTATACTGCAATAGCATCTCATCTCAATAGCTTAAAGTGTGCTTTCATCGTTTATATGTTTAGATCTCATGTTTCAGAGCCATACAGTGACATTAACGAGATAAGTGTGGTGATTTTTCTATTCCGAATTTCAATATTAGTGTTATTTGTTAGATGTTTTGTATCTCATTGAATGCCTTTTTTGCTCCTGCGAACCGAGTTGAAATTTCAATCTCACATTAGGATCACCTGAACCACATTGACCTATGTCCTATTTCACGTCCATGATGTGCACCTGGAAACATGACGTGGTACAGCAGAATAGCCATCGAGGGGGATCGATACCGTGTTTCGAACGTGTGGATAACTTTGAACGTGTGGGTTACTTGGAACGTGTAGGTTACTTGGACAGTGTAGGTTACTTGGAACGTGCGGGTAACTTGGAACGTGTAGGTTACTTGGAACGTGTAGGTAACTCAGAATGTATAGTTTAGGCAAGAAAACAACAAGGTGACGAATATACAACATAACAGATACACAACATGTCAAATATACAACATGGTAGATAAACAACATCGAAGATATACAACATGGCAGATATGGAACATGGCAGATATACAACATTTCAAATATAAGTTACTGTCAACAGCGAAGTGATGATGGCCATAACATTAGACGGCTTTGTCTTAATAATGTGATGAGCGCTGTATGAGGATTATAGTGAGGAAGAATATTCGCTGGTCATCAATCTCACTCTTATCCCGAGTTACCTTGGATCAGTGGCAAGACTATTGGTCTAGACGACTAGAGGTAACTCGGGATGTAGGCACTCTGGTCTTACCTCCCGTGAGACCAGGGCTCGCTTGAAACTTGCGGGATTCTGTCGCCGACCGTTTCGGTTCATCACTGTGGGAAGCGAGTATCTTAAACTTCTTGACTACAGCGACCCTCTCAAATATACAACATGGCAGGTATACAGCGTCTCAGATATACAACATGGCATAAATACAAACATTAAATCATTAAATCAATCTTCAGAGATACTGGCTGCTACAGTTGTAACTTTTGTAAGTACCTTAAACTGGCCATGCTGATATTATAATTAGACATGGTGTGGGTTACTTGGAACGTGTGGGTCACTTGGAACGTGTGGGTTACTTGGAACGTGTGGGTTACTTGAAACGTGTGGGTCACTTGGAACGTGTAGGTTACTTGGAACGTGTGGGTTACTTGGAACGTGTGGGTTACTTGAAACGTTTAGGTTACTTGGAACGTGTGGGTTACTTGGAACGTGTGGGTTACTTGGAACGTGCAGATTACTTGGAACGTGTGGGTTACTTGAAACGTGTGGGTCACTTGGAACGTGTAGGTTACTTGGAACGTGTAGGTTACTTGGAACGTGTGGGTTACTTGGAACGTGTGGGTTACTTGGAACGTTTAGGTTACTTGGAACGTGTGGGTTACTTGGAACGTCTGGGTTACTTGGAACGTGCAGGTTACTTGGAACGTGTAGGTTACTTGGAACGTGTTGGTTACTTGGAACGTGTATGTTACTTGAATGTGCGATTTTTCGTTGTTTCATAAATGTTCATAAACTTTGCATGTGTCAAACATACGACCAATTCAATACTTTTGTCTATACCAGTGCGTTTGATGATTCGCTTTATCGCTCCCACTGGAGCACATGGCCACACCTACAGCTGCTCCCTTTACAGGAAACCGGTATTCTTGCATTCGGATCGGCAGATTCAAAGCATTGGTTTTACATGATGAGGTTGCTAGCTCTATGTATGACCCTCTTTAGCTGCTTCTTACAACATATTTGCAACGTTACATTGGTCGTATTCTCTTCAACTCGGGTACCACTAAAGGGATACCGTGGCAGATAGGCAATTAAAATTATGTCTGCACCCGGGTCTGAATTCTCGGGCAGTGATGAATGACATGTGAACTTGAAACACAAATGAAATTAGCTGTGTATAGTGTTTTTGTGTATCTACACATGTATGTGTGTATACATATGTATGTGTGTATGGGTGTATATCTGTGTACGTGTATATATGTGTGCATCTGTGTTCGTGTGTGTACATGCGTGTATAGGTTTAAGTTTATTGTGTGTATGTGCATACATGTGTGTATACATGAGTGAATATGTGTGTGTGCACATCTGTGCGTGCGTGTTTGTATGTTTGCATTGGTATATGTGCGCGTGCGTGTTTGTATGTTTGCATTAGTATATGTGCGCGTGCGTGTTTGTATGTTTGCATTAGTATATGTGCGCGTGCGTGTTTGTATGTTTGCATTAGTATATGTGCGCGTACGTGTTTGTATGTTTTCATTTGTATATGTGCGCGTGCGTGTTTGTATGTTTGCTGTATGAATATCTGTATGTAAATGTGTGTATGGGATAACTGTATGTATGTATAAATATGAATATAGATATATATATATATATGTATGTGTGTGTGTCTAAATATATGTTGTTGTTGATGTTGTTGTTGATGTTGTTGTTGATGTTGTTGTTGATGTTGTTGTTGATGTTGTTGTTGATGTTGTTGTTGATGTTGTTGTTGATGTTGTTGTTGATGTTGTTGTTGATGTTGTTGTTGATGTTGTTGTTGATGTTGTTGTTGATGTTGTTGTTGATGTTGTTGTTTAATGCCCACAATGAGTAAGTTCACTCTTGCGTGCGCCCTGAAAAGGACGGTAAGTGGTGGGTTGTGGTAGCCTTCCATACATCCCGAGCATGCTGATTTAAAGTGGACCGCTGTCCTCCAAACGGTTGGCCTATGCTTGGCTTCATCTGCACGGCGCCTACTACTACGGGGGTCACATCGATCCACGTCTCGTTAGTCAGGCTGCCTTGAAAACAGCCTGTTTCCAGGAACGCTACATGGAAGAGAGGTTGTGGTTTTGGTCAGTGTTGTGCCTGACTCTGACAAAACGTCATGGTCAGCATGTTGTGCCTGACTCTGACAAAACGTCATGGTCAGCATGTTGTGCCGAATTGGACTAGCACCTCAGTTCCCCTGTAAATATTTATATATGCAGAACGTCGCTCCTATCAAAGAATGTTTGAAAGAAGGTCAATCTCTTGCCATCGCTCCTATCAAAGAATGTTTGAAAGAAGGTCAATCTCTTGCAAATCTCAAGCCTGCTCCAGAGTCATGCCCAAGCATTCATTGATATATTGGTGCCATGGCGTTCTTGGTCTGCCTCTGCCTGTCTTGCCTGGCGCCATACCTTCCACAGCCGGTTTCTAGAGATTGTTGTGTCTTTTCATGTGATCAAAGAATTTACATTTGTTGTTCATGTTGTAAATTATGATCCAGTTCTTCTCTGTGCCCAACTCTTGTCGAATGTCTGCATTCCGTGGTAGTCTGAGGATCTTACTATCTTACTATAATTTTTCGACTCGAAGGACTCAATTCTCTTCCTTGTCCATGTTTTACAGCCGTATTCTGCCAAGGGGAAAACACAAGTAATCAAAATGTTCACTTTTGTTGGTTTTCTGGTATTCTGGCATAGTTTTCTCAGGATGTGCAGCCTCTGCATTGTCATTGCCAATCTCCTTCTCATTTTCTTTCAGCAGACGCCATTGTTGTCCATTCTGGAGCCCAGATACTCGAAGATCGTAATCTGTTCCAAATTGAAATTTATGTTTACATCTTGTTTTGTCGTTGGTCGTTATTATTGTTTTTTAATGTTTGCAAAGAGGTTTTCATCTTTGCTGCCTCTGCATACGGCTGTAATTAGCTGCTCTGGCTTCTTTGTACTGTTTGAAAGTACTAATGTGTTGTCTGCGTATCTTAGCTCTGGGATCTTGTATCCGCTGATTGTAATGTTTCCCGTAATATTCCCGTCCTCTCTAACGTTCTTCATTATGAGCTCTGCATAAATGTTGAATAGTTATGGGGAGAGGATACAGCCCTGCCTTACTCCCATTTGTACTCCAAACCAATCTTGATGAGCCTCTCTATTCTCTTTATTTTGGAACTGCTGGACACAGACGGAAGCTGCTAGGCACAGGTTGACATTTGAACCTTTGAGAAAAAAAAGAAAGAAAAAAACTTTAAGCGAAAGCTCGAGTTCATCGCCTTGGGTTATCCTCATTTAGCTGTCTGGGGACCCCATCTGTCGAGAGCATTGCACAAAGCACGAACTCCGTAGCTCCAGCGATGAGCCCAGGGATCTCCGGAAACAAAATTTACACCATGGATCGACCGTCGCAGTTCGAATTCGAACCCCGACCGTCTGAACACGAGGCAAACGGAACCTAATATGGGCTTAGCCTAAGCTAGGTCGGTCCTGTTCATCTGATTTGCTTGCATTAGTGCTTTCTTAGTATTTGTATTAACCGAATTCATTGCATTGTCAATGCGGAAAATAATATCAACAATCTTGCGTTAGATTTTGTCAAAAATGTATTTTATGTATATATATATATATATATATATATATATATATATATATATATATATATATATATATATATATATATGGCATCAAGATGCTGAGCAGTACATTAGCTGCAGGGGTCAGCGACCCATAGCTGCCAAGACCCTTCTACACCTCCAAGTGGTGATCCTGGATAACAGATTGCAGCAGAGCAGACTGGCTAAGGAGAAGGGATCGAAGAGGGAATGCTAGCCCGGTACTCAAAAAATGCTTGCTGAAGTCGGAGTGTTGGACCGAAAGGTGCAAATATCGCAACCAAGCTGTAAACTACGACACAACGCATTCCGTTCTCTGGACTACATTATGCTACTTACCCTTTCAGGGTTTGGAAGTGGGAGATTGAGAACGAACGAAGAAGAAGATATACATATATATATATATATATATATATATATATATATATATATATATATATACGAATTCCAGGAGAACAAATATCCTGAATGTCCTCTACGCAGTTTGACGTCACAAGACTATACCAAATGAGTGTGAGATTGTCATTAATTCATTTATTTCCAGAAAGGCTGACAGCTAGCAAGATGAAATCCATACAGGTGTGTTCGTCTATCGTGTCCCCGGTAAAGTCTACTGATACTGGAACAGAGACTAAGCCGCGTGACTGAGTCTCAGATATGAGATACCCAATGCGGGATCGGAGCAAACCGAAGTACTCAAGACTGTATCCTCCCATTTGCGCAACTGAGTGAAATAACTATTTAGTATTTCTTAGACCTGGAGAAGCTGTACGATAGTATTCCATAGAGCAGGCTTTGTGAATGCCTGGAAGTGAAAAACACTAGCGCCACGTCATATAGAGTTTCTATATAACTTCGCAGGGCTGTAAGGCACAGTGACATTATATCACTATACTTCTTGCCTGAAAGGAGAGGACCAGAATCTACTCAGTGGGGTACTATATATATATATATATATATATATATATATATATATATATATATATATTGTTCTTAGTTCTGTGTTCTTATATCTTAGTTCTGTGTTCTTAGTTCTTAGATCTGTGTTCTTTGTTATGTGTTTTTAGCTCTGTAATCTTAAATCTGTGTTCTTAGTTCTTAGTTCTGTATTCTTAGCTCAGTGTTCATAGTTCTGTGTTCTTAGTTCTATGTTTTTAGTTATTGGTTCTTAGTTCTGTGCTCTTAGTTATGTGTTCTTAGTTCTTAGTTATGTGTTCTTAGTTGTTAGTTTTGTGTTCTCACCATTGTGTTCTTACTTTTTAGTTGTGTTCTTAGTTCTGTGTTCTTAGCTATGTGTTCTTAGTTCTGTGTTCTTAGTTCTGGTTTCTTAGTTCTTAGATCTTAGTTATGTATTCTTAGTTCTGTGTTCTTAGTTCTTATTTCTGTGTTCCTAGTTTTGAGTTCTTAGTTCTGTGTTCTGTATTCTTAGTTATGTGTTCTCAGTTCTGTGCTCTTAGTTCTGTGTTTTTAGTTCTGTGCTCTTAGTTCTCAGTACTGTGTTCTCAGTAGCGTGTTCTTAGTTCTTCGTTCTGTGTTCTTATTTCTGTGGTCTTAGTTTTGTGTTCGTAGTTCTTAGTTTTGTGTTCTTAATTCTTAGTTTTTATTTCTGGGTTCTCTGTTCTTAGTTCTTAGTTCTGTGTTCTTAGTTCTTAGTTCTGTTTTCTTAGTTTTTAGTTTTTAGTTCTGTGTTCTTAGTTATGTGCTCTTAGTTCTTAGTTGAACTATACTTCTACAGTGGCAGATGCCCCTGTGCAGGTCCCAGCTCTGGTATGAGCTGGATGTAGCCGCCAGGAGGAGAATTTCCTACTTAGCGGGCTATGCTCGAGCAGCTTATTACTCCGCTAAGTTGGGACAAGTGCCGCGGTTTGCGGGTGACTGATGTGCGAGTTCATATTAAAAAAACACTGGAGCAAAGTAGACCCGAAACCTGTTAGGCACCACTTATGCCACTTTAAACAACCAGTAGGATATATATTCAGGAGCTAGCGTTTACAGATGGTGTGGTTCTCATTAACAAATACGAACCATCTCCAGACCAAATCTGGACAGAGAAGCTGGAAAGGATAGGGATGACAGTTCAACAACTAAACATTACTTTGGTCTCGAAAGAAGACAAGAGACTTCACATTATAATAGATAAACAATTTGTGAAAAAAACCAGACAGTTCAAATTCTTTAGATTTGTAGTAAGCCAGAAAAGATGTATTAAAGAAAATGTGGTCACACGAAAGGCAGCTTCTGGTAAAATATAAATAAAGAATACCAGGAAATGAGAAATAATTAAGAAAACAAAGATGGCTGTTTACCACGGCACCTAAATACCAGTTTTTACATAGACGTGAGTCATGGACACTAACTTAATTTAACTTAACTTAACGTCTTTATACTCAATTAAAAGACTCTGCAGATTCTGTGTACAACCAATTTTTTAGACGGTGGTAAACCGATGTGCGAGTCCATCGTAAAAGACTCAAATACTAGACCAAAGAAGATAAGCAGCCTGTTAGGCGCCATCAATGATGCTCTTAAGAAACCATCTAACCATGCCGGTATTATGTCATGTCACACAGTTAGTCGCCTCTTAAGTCGTGCTCTCTGTAGGACAGTGGTGCTATTCTAGCCGCTATCATACACAAAGACCCCGACAGACCACCTAGAACGGCCCTAATCCTCTGGAATGAGATATTTAAGGAATGTGGCCAAAGTAACAAGAAGAGCTAAGGTCCGCAATCAGACAAGGCAAAAAAGGAATTCGAAGCCCACCTCATGCAGACTCCGGGGGAACAATTTCAACTTCGATTGAATGACCATGTCTGCAGAATAAAAAAAATATGAGCTACCACGGCAGGCATGGAATGCAAATAGTAAAGGATCGACACGGAGCGATTAAGTAAGTAAGAAAACTCTACACCTCAGGGTAGAAGGAAAAGGCCTATGTAAGGTAGAAAACTCTACAACTCAGGATAGAATAGAAGCAACTAAGAATGTATTAGTAATTATAAATACATTACATACATACATGCATGTATGTATATATATATATATATATATATATATATATATATATATGTGTGTGTATATATATATATACATACATGTATGTATGTGTGTATATATATATATATATATATATATATATATATATATATATATATATATATGTATGTATGTATGTATGTGACAAAGACAGACTCATATTCAGCTAGGCCTATTCAGTCTGACAGACAGTTGCACAGAAACACAAACCAAGTGCAATAAAAATTGTCAAAACAAACAAACAAACAAACAAAATTTAAAAAAACAACAAATTACTAAAGGAGCAACATAATGAGTCTAAAGACTATTTTTCAAACCCTACTTTGTAGGGTATATAAAATCAAGTAAATGAATGGAGGAAACGTACTTATGCATTTCACATATTTTCTTTGTATGTATTTTGTTGCCCAGTATTTATATACATGATTACAGTAATGATTTTTTTTTCCCTCACCCTGAAAAAAAATTTTTTAATGTACTAAAGATTTCCGTGGAGAGGAGCAATATAATGAGTCTTAAGTATTTTTCTAACTCTACTTTGTAGGGTACATGATATCAATGACATGATTGGATAAACTAATTTTGGAAAACTTTTGTTGATGGGTTTGCACTGAATTATTTTTGTTTAGTGTCTATGATATATTGACTCGATACACTGAATGGAATATTTTATGATACTAAAATTACAAGAAATTATTTTTTTTTTCTGTTTGTGTGTGTGTGTGTGTGTGTGTGTGTGTGTGAACAAACATATATAAGTAAATATGCATGTGTAAGCCTATTGCCTTGCAAATATCACTCATAAACAAAACACAACTAATTTTTTGAAAATTTAAATTGATGTCACCACCCACTTCACAAAATGTAACTCCCACCATCTCATGTTTCGTCTCATGGGAAATTATCACTTCATTTCACTTCACATCACATCATGCACAAATTTTGTTTGAAACTTGTGTTCAAATTTGAAAATTGTAATAATTTATTCTGCGCAATAAAGAATTTTCAACAACAACAACAAACAAAAAAAGAAACACAAACCGATAGATTGGTAGACAGAAAAATAGATGGACATGAGGTATTTGATAATAAAACATGGCTATAGCTTACCTAGCTGTGAACAAATAATACCGAATTCATTTTGGAGTTTCGAATTATATTATGCCTAGACTTGAATTGGTCACATAACCCACTCAAGTAGAAGAAGCCGTTACACTTCATCTTCAAGGATTGTATGTAGTATGATACTACTTTTACGTCTACCAATTTGATCTAACAAAGCTGCGTGTTCATCTCTAGAGAATCTAGGCAGACAGTCAATATGTCACACAAATAGTGGAAACAGGACACACTGTGCTTCTGAAACATAGAACGGAAATATAGATAAGGGAGATTACAAATAAATTATTAACAAAATGCAGAACACTGACAAGGGAGATTACAAATATAAATTAATAAGTAGGTTGCAGAAAGTGGAGCGTCTGTGTAGCAGTTTTTACAGTGTTTATTGCTCGCGCCAAGGTAGCCAGTTCGATCTGTGGTATTAACACGTTCTAGTCGACCTAATTATAAATGGTTACCGGGTTACTGCTAGATAAGACAAGGTAGGGAGGATTCTGAGTTATATTACAACGAAGACTTTCACGCGTCCTCCACGACAGCAGTGTCGGCTATGGGATTGTTTTTACATTGTTTAGTTGATGAATTAACCCTTTGTAGCCTTCCAAGTATGCCGACCACAGTGAGACGGGGGAAGAGTTGTATTCGTTACATAATCAAGCGAAACAAATAGCTGTTCAAATCGCTTGTCAAAATATCACTTCTGCCAGAAAGCAAAAATCACCTCTGTCAGAGTGCAAGAATGTCACTGTTGTCAAAACGCAAAAATCGCCTGTCAAAGCCCTCAAATGGTATCCGCCAGAACGGGAAAAATCCCCTCTGTCAGAACGCAAAAATAATGTGCAAAAATCACCTTTCAGAGCGCTAAATTACCTCTATCAGATCGCAAAAAACTTCTCTCAGAACACAAATACTACCCCTGTCGCTCTGACATTGCGTTAAAAGTGTGTCTGTCAGAGCGTAAAATGTGATATATCAAAGCGCAAAGATTACCTCTGTCATAGAGCAAAAATTACTTCTGTCAAAGCGCAAAGATTACCTCTGTTAAAATAGATGTAAGTGTTTTGGTACTTGCTTCCTGTGATGTGATCAGCTGCAGTAATCGTAGCGTGCGCTGTGTGACACACTGGAGAAGAGCAAGGTGTTGTTCATTATACATTTGGCGCATATCAAAATCACACAAACCAAAATCAACAAATACAGAATGGACGAGAACAATATTAGAATGATAGAAAAGGAAAGGAACCTAGCGGTTCACACAGGTAAAGTGAGTGAGCATGTTCAGGTGTAGCAGTGAAAAATGCAAATGCCATGTTAGGTATGATCAAAAAAAATATTAAACATAGGAGCAAGGAGTGATTGTCAAACTGTATAAAGCATTAGTTAGATCTAGATTGGGGTACTGTGTATTAGTATGTAACCATAATCGTAGGGGCGATATTAACATGCTGGAAAAAATACAAAAAAGAGCAACAACGCTGATAGTGGGATTCCAGAATTACAGTTATGAGTAAAGACTCGGAAAGAACAGCCTACAGTGTCTAGAAGAGAGAAGAATGCGAGGTGACAATACAGGTTTATATGATAATCAAAGAACGGATAAATTAGACTATAACAATTTTTGTTCTCCAAAATACAAACACCTACAAGAATAAGAGGACATAGTTACAAGTTAACTCAAGAAAGGTCCAGGTTAGATATACGGAAATATTTTTTTAGTCAAAGAGTGGTAATTGCTTGGAATGCATTGCCACACAAAGCAGCTGAGGTAGGTACAATTAATACATTTAAGAATAGATTGGATGGACATAGCTTTGAGAGAAAGGAAATGTAAATGCAACTGGTTGTTTACAGACTCTGCATAGTCTTCTAAACCGGTATCTTCTTCTTCTTCTGCGTACACAGTCAGACAGTAACCATTATTTTTTCGAGAAAAGCGGCGGTCATCCTGAGGCTCTCGCCACTGCCATAGAGCTTGTCTTGCAGTTCCACTGGTAATGGCCACATCTGCTCTCTCTGATCCTCGTATGTCGGGCAGTTCTGTAGCAGATGTTCAGTGGTCATTTTACCAGTACCGCACGGGCATTCGTCGGTACTCCCTATCTTCAATTTGTTTAATAGGTGGTACCTCAGTCTGTTGTGGCCAGTGCGAAGTCTGAAGACAACGACCTGCTCTCTTCGGTTCAACTGGTAATAGGCATCGTTTTTGGTGTAACCAGTATGTTCGGTTTCCCATTTGGTCATGTATCTGGCTTTGATAAGCCGTTTTGACTCTTCGTACGTCATACTGGTATCTGTTTGTGGTAGTCTTGCACCTTCTTTTGCCAGTCTGTCTGCCTCCTCGTTGCCTTGGATGTTGCAGTGTGCCGGGACCCACTGTACCACTACCCTTTTTGGTGCGGACTGCTGGCACAGTTTGCAGAGTGCTGCTCTTAAGTCATTAAGCTCAGTGTTTTTCTGGCTTTTTAGCGCTGTGACTACGGCGAGAGCATCTGTCAGCAGGACTATATGGCTCTCATTTTCACTGTGTGTCACCATTTCTTCCACTGCCGCCCTCAGTGCCTCTGCCTCCGCTCTGAAATTGCTTGTGTACTTACCAGTAGCGAATGACAGTGTTATTTTTCTGCCATTTGGTAGGTTCAGGAATGCTCCTGCCCCTCCGTTCTGTGTAGTGTTTGTTACAGAACCGTCGGTGTATGCATGGGTCCAGTCCATGCTTGGGTAGCTTTTCGTTATGAAGCTTAGGGTAGTGTCTCTCCTTTCTTTTTCAGTCTGGCAGTTTTTGTTTGCAATACCTGGTATATTTTCTACCACCTCTGGAAATATATCCTGCCTCCAGAAAGGTTTTCGTACAGTAGTGATGGGTTTTGGTGTTGTTAGTGCGTTTATGGGATCTTCGTGCATCTTTGCTTTGGCTATTTCTGCAAAGTTTCTCCGCTTTAGTTTCCCATTTCCCAAATTGTTTAGTCTTTGGTACATTGGGTGGTCCGTCAGTCTTCGGAGTTTCTCTGACTGCAGCTGGGCTCTGCAGTCTCTTCTATCGGTCATGGATTGCAGTTTTGTAATCTTTTCAAGTTCTACAATTGGCGTTGACTTCATGCCACCTGTTATAATTCTCATGGCTTGGTTTTGAAGTTTGTTAACTTTATCGAAGTTCGCCTTCGCTGCTGTTGTCCATGCCGCAATGCCATACTCGAGAACTGGTCTCACTCTTCCAGTGTACAGTTTCTTTAGTATGCCTTCGTCTGCTCCCCAGCTTGTGCCAGTAAGTTTCCTCATGATCGCCATTCTTTCTCTGGCTTTCATTCGGTTTCTCTCAATCTGACTTTTCCATGTCATGCGCCGATCAAATGTGACTCCCAGATAGGTTGGGTTGTCGTTTGGCTGCAGGTTTTTGCCATTTAGACTTAATTTGGTACTTTGGGGTTTTAATGAAAGCGAGAATATTGTGCACGGGGTTTTCTCCTCGTTTATTTTGACCAGCCATGAGTTCGCCCACTCTTCCAGCGATGTTAGGGCCGTCTGCATCCGATTTCTTGCTATGGTGAGATTCTTTTCAGAGGTCCACATAGCCAGATCGTCTGCAAACATTGAGCTATGGACTCTTCTTGGTATATTCTCTGTAATATCGTTTATATATACCAGGAAGAGTGTGGGTGACAGTACTCCCCCTTGGGGTACTCCCTGCTCGAGTGTCACCTTTTTGCTCATCTGCCCTTGTACTTGGACTCTGGCCGTTCTTTGTTTGAGGTAGTGGTTGATCCACTTGTACATTTTCCCACAAACATCACTTCTTCTTAGCTTGACTCTAAGTCCATCTTTCCAGACTTTGTGAAATGCCTTTTCCAGATCCACCCAAACAGCTACTGTGTGTTTCTGTGCCTGGTAGGCATCTTCTATCTCCTGGGCTATGAGGATGACCTGGTCCTCAGTGGATCTGTGCTGTCTAAAGCCGGCTTGCTGTGGAATTAGTATTCGTTTTTCTTCCAGATGCCACATCAGTCTGGTGTTTATCATCCGTTCCATCAGCTTGCCGACACAGCTCAGTAGGCTGATGGGCCTGTATCCATTTGGATCTGTTTTATCCTTTCCTGTTTTTGGTACTGGTACCAGTATTGCATCTTTCCATGCCTGGGGTACAATACCCCTTTTCCAGCTTTGGTTCAGGACTGACAGTAGTTTCCTCTTCGCTGTTTGGCCCAGCCCCATCAGCATTTCGTTTGTTATCCCATCTTTTCCGGGAGATTTCCTTTTCTTTAGTGTTCTCATAGCCTCTTCCATTTCACGCATTGTTAGTTTGGCCATCATGTGCTCTTCGGGAGCCGTATTTATGTTTTCGTGTCCCTTTAGCTCTTCGCTAATGTCTGTATGCTTTTCTGCAGGGACCTCGATGTGGTTTGCTCTGGCATAGTGATCGACAAAGGCGTTTGCGGCTTTCTTACCTGTGATCAAGTTCTCGCCCTGCTTGATAGTAATTTGTTTATTTGACGGGGGTTCGTCGTTTATGGCTCTGACTAGCTTCCATAGCTTGTTCCCGTCTTTGTCCAGGTTTAGACTTTCCGTTTTATCTTTCCAGCTTTCTCTTGCTGTTTGTTTGAGAGTGTGTTTGTACTTCGCCGCAGCGGCTGTGAGGGCGATGTTTGCCTCCATGGATTTTTCTCGCTCTGCCATGTTCCTAGCATTTGTTACTGCATCTTCCACTTTCTGCAACTCATCATTCCAGTAGGGCTTATAGTTTTTCCTAGCTCCTCTTGGGATGGTTTCAGTGGCGGCTTGCATTATTGCCTTGCTTAGGCTCTCTACCATGGGCTTCATTTTGGTGTTTCGTGTGTTGATGGTTTCACACAGCCCATCTGTCAGGATTGCAAATCTGTCCCAGTCGGCTCGTTTGTAATTCCAACGTGGGAGCGGTTTTGTTTCCTGTGGGCCTACTTCCATGTCAATGGTTAGCCTGATCGGCCTGTGGTCGCTACCTGCCAGTTGGTTTAGCACCTGGCGGTCTATTTTATGGTGTATGTCCTGTGTGGAGAAGGCCAAATCTGGAGTCGAGGTGGTATGCCATGTTCTTGAATAGAAGCTAGGGCTATCCTCCGGCCTATTGATTAGGGAGAGATTTGCATCTATCTCCCAATCTTCCACTTCGTCACCTCTGCTGTCTGTGTCAGAGTATCCCCATCTCTCCGAGTGGCTGTTGAAATCTCCAACTACTATGCAGTTGGAGTCTCTGACCTCCATACTCGAGAGCGATAGGTCTCTGTTTGGTGGTCCGTACAGATTGAAAATGCGGAGCTTCGTCTCTTGAGCCATTATGTCAACTCCTACAATTTCTGCTTGTCCGGTGTGATTGACAGATACCGCGCTACTCGGTATGCAGTTTCTGGTCAGTATCATGGACCCCTCCTTTGTGGCCTTCTCTATCTAGACGGAAAGTCTGATATCCTCTGATTGAGAATTTATGGTTATTGTTGAGGTGCGTTTCCTGGATACATGCCACGTCAATCTTACCTTCATGCAGGTGGTGTGTTAGGGAAAGTTTTTTGTTAATGACTCCCTCCGCATTCCACTGTAGTATCTTGAGGTTTTGGCCAATAGAAGTTGCCCCATAGCCATGTGCCTTGACTCCAGGACACATGGGTGGGTGACCACCAGTAGTCAAGGGTGGGCCCCTTCGAGGCGTGGGGCCCGGCACTGTCGCTGCCTGGCGGGACTCCGCAGGATGAGCGCCATGCGTTTTTCTAATAGGTTGTACTGCCATCATACTGTGATTTACGTTGCACTGTTTTGTTAGGCTTGCGGCCCCGTGCATCCGATTTCAACAGGCGTTTCTGTAGGGATGCCCTCCTTAGCCTTTGGCTGTCCCCAGCCTATCTGCAAGGCAGCAGTTGTTTATGATCAGAGTTTTCTCTCTTATGGAAGTTGTCTTACCAGATTATCGAGTCTTCACTACTCGTGTCTATAGGGTGCAATGATGATATGTGATGATATATGAGATGGACTGGTTTACCCGGAAGAGAGGCAGTCCAGTGTGTCTGCATCCCAGGATCGTCACGTCCTGCCAGGAACGTAGCATTTGCATGTGAGTGGGGTACCTCTTTTTCCCTTTATTTTCTTGGCTTCTATGCAGAGATGGTACGCCTAGCATTCCCCGCCACCTGGGGTGTTGACACAGTGGGGCAGGTGTGCAATGTCCGCTGGTCTGCATCTCTTCTGCGTCCAGTATGATAGTTATATGGCTGATAACGTACAGAGGTAGATATCGTAGCCGGAGTGCATTCAGCCAGAGGACAAGCCTGGAGATGTCACAGAGATGTTGTTTGTCTGATGTGCGGACAACTCTCATGGTCAGTGGTTGAGTCTTGACAGTTCACAGTGAGGTGGCTGCTCTACTGTTTTCGACACCCCGACTAGGTACTAAGTCTTTGGTTGGTGTTTTCGCACCCCATCGCCGTATAGGGTGAGTATCAAGCAGTTGTCCGCCCGCTTTGATTGGCGGACGGCAAGGACATCTTACTGTGGCTCTACCTGATAGGGCTGGGGCGCAAGCCCCAGGTCCCGAACATGTAGGAGCCTCCCATTGCAGTGGTGCTGAGATTTTGGGCGGGATTGCGGCTTACAAGGGTTCGGCCACATGGTAGCCTCGCGCCCTTGGCTTATCAGCCTGGTACGTGAACCAAAGTGTCTGCGGCTCCTCTCGATTTGAGCTGGTTTTCCGTAGAAACGCCCTGTCATTTGTAGGGTAAAACTGACCTGTCTTCAGATGATCTATTTCCAGCACCCGTTCACTATTTGGTCAGACGAATCTATTGAGGGCTTTTGTTTGTCAATGACCAGGTATTTGAAATCTGCGGTTTCTGCGGAGTTAAACACGATTTCCGTAGCGTTCTTTCATTTGAGTGTTTGAGAGCTGATTTGTCATCCGTGAGTCTAATACCAGTGTACGTTCATTATTAGACCCAAACGGCAGTGCTCTCGATTTGTCAGTTGTTCTACAGTATTGGCGTGTTCAGTCAAATTAAGCCGCAGGTTCCACACCTGGTGGTGCCCTTCCGTCAATTCCCTTAGCAAGACAATCAAATTTCTTAGAGGGTAGCCCCAGATTTTCGAGGGTCTAATTCCAGCACATGTTCTTTATTAGACCCCACGAAGGTGTACTTTTGATAGTCATTCTGCAGTATTGGCGTGTTAAGTTAATTTAGGTCTCAGGCTCCACTCCTGATAGTGCTCTTCCGTCAATTCCTTTTTCAGAACACTGGATGCAGACCAAACCGGGCCACAGGGGGCATAACCCCAGATTTCTGGGGGTCTAAATCCAGCACCAGTTCCATATTAGATCCCAGAAGAGTGGTCTCGGCATGTCAATCATTTCAGTGTTGGCCGTGTTGAGTCAAATTAAGCCGCAGGCTCCACTCCTGGTGGTGCCCTTCCGTCAATTCCTTTAAGTTTCAGCTTTGCAACCATACTTCCCCCGGAACCCAAACACTTTGGTTTCCCGGAAGCTGCCCGCAGAGTCATCGAAGCAACTCCTGCGGATCGCTAGTCGGCATCGTTTATGGTCAGAACTACGACGGTATCTGATCGTCTTCGCGCCTCTGACTTTCGTTCTTGATTAATGAAAACCTTCTTGACAAATGCTTTCGCAGTAGCTCGTCTTGCGGCGATCCAAGAATTTCACCTCTAACGCCGCAATACGAATGCCCCCGTTTGTCCCTGTTAATCATTACCTCCAGTTCCGAAAACCAACAAAATAGAACCGAGGTCCTATTCCATTATTCCATGCACCATTATTCAGGCAGCCGAGGCCTGCTTTCAACACTCTAATTTTTTCAAAGTAAACGCGCCGGCCACCCAGGACGCTCAGCGAAGAGCACCCGTGGGAGAGAGCCGGCAGACGGTAGGGCAGGAGACAACGGGCAGTGAACTGGCGCGAGCCGGACCGCCCGCCTGCGCCTGAGATCCAACTACGAGCTATTTAACTGCAACAACTTTAATATACGCTATTGGAGCTGCTGGCACCAGACTTGCCCTCCAGTAGATCCTCGTTAAAGGGTTTAAAGTGTACTCATTCCAATTACGGGGCCTCGAAAGAGTCCCGTATTGTTATTTTTCGTCACTACCTCCCCGTGCCGGGAGTGGGTAAGTTGCGCGCCTGCTGCCTTCCTTGGATGTGGTAGCCGTTTCTCATGCTCCCTCTCCGGAATCGAACCCTGATTCCCCGTTACCCGTTACAAACATGGTAGGCATGTCACGTACCATCGACATTTGATAGGGCAGGCATTTGAAAGATGCGTCGCCGGCACATGAGGCCATGTGATCAGCACAAAGTTATCCAGAGTCACCAGTGGGGACGCCGCAACCCCGCGAGGGGAAAAGACGATTGGTTTTGAACTAATAAAAGCGCTCTTTCCGCGAGGGTCGGAGCTTGGTAAGCATGTATTAGCTCTAGAATTGCCACAGTTATCCAAGTAGGATCGTGTCATCTAAGGAACCTCGACTGATTTATTGAGCCATTCGCGGTTTCACCGTGAGACAGTGTGAACTTAGACATGCATGGCTTAATCTTTGAGACAAGCATATGACTACTGGCAGGATCAACCAGATATCTGTCGGAGACGTACTGTGTACAGCACACACCGGTCGGCGGAGGAAGGGTGTGTTTTTGTAAAAGGCCTCGCTGGGACGACGGCCGCAGGGACCGACTGACGGGACGGACGGATGGTTTGTTCCACCCGTCCCTCACTCCGTCGACCTAGGACCGCCTGACAGGGGCCTCCCACACGCACCAGACGACCGACCGACCGGGCTCGCTCGAGAAGGGATGGCAGCACTCTGTGCAGAACGGATCCCAACGACCTCGGCGATGAATTTCACTGGGACTGGAGACAATTTGGCCTGCCGGCCTGCCCTCGAGGCAACGATTCCTGCTTTCCATTTGCCGGTCACAAGCTCTTTGCGAGAGTCGGACCACCAGCGAGACGTACTGTCGAGCTCTGCTATAAGCCTTAGATAAATCACCACGGACGGACCACGTTTCCTGATACGGACCAGACTAGCGCACCTCGGTGGAGGAGCCACTACCACAAACCGCACCCAATTCGCACTACGGGGAAAGGCAGGCGAGCGTTTTCCGCAAGCCCGCGCTATCGCTCCGCCTGGCGGGACTGAGATCGCTTTACGAACACTGGTTGAATTTGAGTCGCTGCGGCGAGACAACTACCCCAGATAACCTAAACCGGTATAAAAACGTTAAGTTAAATATTGCACTTACAAATTTTAAAAAATTATTATAGAAACGAATCGTTTCTTGCCCGTTCGGTTAGGATGAATCGGCAGTTATCCTTCTACGCTCAATGGCTAGGGTCATTTAAAACTATAAATTAATTTCCTACAGATAAACGAGCAAAAACAAGAAGGAAGAAAAATGTAAGAACATAGAACAGAAAAGATGTAATTATAGGAAATTGTATTTTAATAAATAGAAGTCAATCCCCACATATAATTATTAACTGAATTATTTGTTATTTTGGTGTAGCAGAAACACGTTTATAGCTCTGAATATTATGAAGACTTACTTTATTTAATGTATTGTTGTCCACTTCCTTGAAACTATATAAATATTTATGAAACAATGTTTAATTTTGTTGTCCTCTTTTTTTTTTTTTTTTTTTTTTTTTGTGCGTTCGCCTTATTTCTCTAATCCCCAAGGCGGTGTGCGTTGCACTGTGGTTTTTATTTTGCACCTGTCGGCCCAGTGCATCTGACTTCAGCATGCATTTTGTGTAAGGGTCTACTTCCTCCTGCATTTTCTAAGGGTTTGCTTCACTGGGGTAACGGCCGGTCCTGTGATGGGGATCGAACCCAGCACCTTCGGCTTGTGAGCTGTGCCACTTAACCACTAGGCCACGCCGTCCCCTGATTTTGTTGTTCTAAATGTTATGAGTGCTAAGAAGTAATGTTGTTATTAACGGAACACTTTGTACGGAACTAAATAACAGCTTACAAACACTTGCATATACCACCATATGGCATTGGGAAAAAGGGTAGAAGTCCTAAGGCCGCTGGATCAATAACGAACCAACCAACCAATGTTGTTATTGTCTGCTGTCTTGAAGCTATAAACAAATATCAGAAACAAGGTTTTTTTTTTCTTTTTTTTTTCTGGGAATTGTTATGAATGCTGAGTAGTTATGTTGTGGTTGTTCACTTTATTGAAACTATATAAATGTATTTAAAAAAACAACCGAGGTTTTTTGTTATGAATGCCATGAAGGCTCATTGAACATGTATGTTGTACGTTGGTTTTATTGTTGTTGTTGCCCACTTTTATTCATATCTACTTATTTTTCTTCTTGTGCGTTCGTTCTCAATCTCCCGCTACAAGCCCTGAACAGGACTTTGTAAGCAGCAGAACGGAATGCGTTGTGTCGCTAGTTTAGAGCTTGACTGCGAAATTTGCACCTTTCGGTGTGACACACCCGTCTTCGGCAGTCATATCTACATTTCACTCAAGATGAAGCACTATACCACAGCTGTAGTTGACCTTTTACAGAAGACTGCGCCAAAGTACGTTTTTGTGTTTTTGCGTTGTGGTTTTTCATTGGAACTGTGTTGTACTTGATGAGGTTGCTATCCTCATGCACATCCCTCTTTAGTAGCAATTCGCGATGTATTCGTTACATAACAGCGGTTATATTCTTTGTTTCTGAAGAATAAATGACAAGTGTTTCCTTTTACTGCCTGCGAAAAATATTTCCCTCGAGTGGTGCCCCGGGTTTGAAAAACTACTGTAGCCTTCCAAGCATTTAGTAAATGGTGTTTACAGAGGGTGGTGCGTACCAATAACAACCACTTCATTTAAGATGATTCTCATCAAAATGCCGTTCCAAATTCTCGGATACATAATGTAAAAACGACAGCTGTATATCTGGCCCTGTGCTGTATTTCTGGCACTATGCTCCATCTGCAGCGGAAAGATCAATCAAATGAAAGAATTTTATGTAGAAAATATTTTTCTTAGTAGCGCGTGGTCGAATGGATTTGAGGCATGCCTGCCGACAAGGAGAGCAGCGGTTCGAATCTCCGGTATGGGATATGTTATTTTTTTGTTGGGAGTGAAATACACAAACATAGCCAGTATACGACGTGGCACAGCAGTGGCGAAGCGGCTTTAGTCCTCAACCTTAAAAACTCCTCGACTTCCCAATAAATAGGAAAAATGTCGGATGACAGTACACAGTACATGTTTTTCTTCTTTTTTAAATGCTGCCACTTTGAAAATGTGCGAAATATTGTTGATTCAAGACCGTCCACCGAATACATTAATGGGGACATACAACTAAAGTGGTTCGGACACCGAATAAGAATGCAATCTGACCAACCATCAATTTACGTCTATGACGAACGGCTATTGTGCTGTTCCTTTCATGTTTGTCGCAAGCTTTCTTCTTCATGAATGGTTAGGGCTGTTCCTACTCTCGTGCACGACGACTTCGGAATAAAGACGGCCTTGTATTCCTTTCCGTTATTTGTGACCTATTCAACAGCATCGCCTTCTCCTTGCGTTAAGCGTCACTGATACCTAACCAGTTCTTTCCCGCAGTTCCAAATTAGGGCTGAGCACGTATGAGTCTTTAGAAGTACTAGGATACGATTCTTCATAACATTATATTCTCAGAATGTGCAATAATGCACTTAGTAAGATAGCTACAATGGAAGTGTGAAGCGAAACTGGGCAACTAGAAGCAGGAAAAGACAAATACAAAGTATGGAATCCAGGAAAAAGAAATGAAGACTATAAGATCGAATTATGTCAGGAGGTATATTTTAGATAAAATGACTGCGAGATTTCAGCCCATTGTGGATTCGATCAATCACCATCTATAAGTCACTCCAAAATCTGACTCGTTGGTCATGTTCAGGACTTTGATTGACAGGGTATCCCTCTCTCTTAATGTCGTCTCATCGATTTCCTCCACTTGTTCACTCTACTGTGTATATCATAGAGGGCCAATAGCTTCACCAGAACACCCGCATCATGACTTTGTTGAAAATAAATGGGAAAGTATGAAAACTATGCACATTCTACTTCGTGATTACATTGGAAAATTCACGAATTCACTTTCATATGAGAGCAGATATCGGATTTTTGATGACCTTAAAACGTGTGTATAAATCAATTATAAAGTTAATCTCTTCGAGGATCACGTTGCAATTTATAAACCAGTAAATCACATACTGCAGGATCTTAAAGTGAGACTTGGATCGAGCAAGGTCGGCCCCTGAAATGATGGCGCAGGAGAGTGCAGACAGGGAAGCTTTGGTATCCATTGGTATCCACATTATTCGTCATTTGCTAAATGAGATTGAGCGCCTGTGGATCTGGAAGGATGGCAATAACCATGAATCGTAACAGAAAATAATACTGTATATTTGAAAGCAGTCACACATGAGACAACGTATCGGACTACAATCAACAGAAAAATGCATTTAGTTAACACATGCCACACTTAACAAACACTGAAAAGACTTTATGTGATCTGAAGATTGTATTCTCATTTTTTTCTTTACTGTTGTCTTGATTTATGTGTTCAGGGGATTTGTTAATGATTTACAATCTTCACATCGTGCCATATTTTGTCCCTAAAATACGTGGTTGGCTCTTAACAGCCTTTGGTTCATTCAGTTCAATTCAGTTCAGGTACCATCTTAACACAAAAATGTTAGTTCCCTATTGCAAGCGATGATCGTGACATCATCAGACGGTTTTGTCTAGATGATGTCACTTGTGCTGTATGTGGAGTATAATGAGAAAGAAGCTGCGCTGGTCATCGACCTCACTCTCTGGTCCCTAGCTACCTTGGATCAGTGGCAAGACATAAGTCGAGACAACTGGAGGTAATTCAGGATGCAGGCACTCTGGTCCCACCTCTTTGAGACCACGGGTCGCTTGAAACCTACGGTTCTCACACACGCCGTTTCCTTTCATCACTTTGAGAGACGAGTGTATTACCTCTCGGGTACATCGACCACAATGCCATCTCTACAATACAAGTAGTCTACAATGTATCTCCAATACCCTCAGTCTCGTGGCTTGATGGTGAACTTTTCCAAGTTTTCCCCGCTAAATCTTTCAACGTTATCCTCTCACTTATAACGTTGTTTATCTCTGCCATATATGTCCTTGACCTCCCCTTCCAGTATTGTTTTCAGCAAGGTGTTATGTCTTTTGACGTGACCCAAATATCCTAACTGTCTGACTCTGATTTCGTTCATCAATTATCATTGCACTGCTCATTTCGTCATGGCTTCATTATTGATTGTCGTTTCTTTTCGTTGGATGCGTCCCATTCTTCTAAATGTTCACGCTTCAAATCATCAGTTATCTTCTCCGATCGGTGGATCACACCTAATGTTTCAAGAAAATATGAGCTGAACCCCTTTTTCTTAATATGCCACACGAGATCTTGCGTTGACTTGGCTTTAATCATACTTTCATTGTCCATGTTTCTGAGCCACAGAGTAGAGACCAGTACACATACCATTTGATCAATTTAATTAAATGTCCATGTTTCTGTGCCATACAATATAAACCAGTAAACATAACATTTGATCAATTTAATTTAATGGCCATGTTTTTCTGCCATGTGCCGTGAATTTAGAGACCAGCACACATAATATCTGATCAATTTAATACAATGTCCATGTTTCTGGGCCATACAATAAAGACTAATGCACATAACCTCTGATTATTCTCATTTCTAACGTGTTAGTGACTTGTTTGGATGTCAATGTATTGTGACTCAAGTTGGTGAAAATAAATTTGGTCATTCCTTAATTTTTCCTAATTTCCATTTCTCATTTCTTTCTTACGTTCTGATATTTCCAAGAAAGGAGAAGCTCTTGACGTGTTCCAGTGTTTTATTGTCTATTTTTGTATGTAGAGTAGATTTCCAGTCTACTTTGCTAATTATCATAGTTTTCGTTTCCTCAGTGTTAATGTCCAATCCATACACCTGACTTTTGTTCTTGACTTGAATCACCAATTACTGTAGTTCTTGTTCGCTTTCAGCCAGCAGAACTGTGTCATCCGCGTGCCACAGATCATGTATTGATACTCCAGCGATAATGAGTCTTGGCATTCTCTCTATATGTTGGAGAATGTGTTATGTGTAAATGTTAAACAGACATGGGGGACAGTGCGCATCCTTGTCGCACTCTTCTTGTTTTTACATCAATACATGGTGAGTAAAGCCTGTTAAATCTTTCAGTGAATGATTGCGCATAAGTTAGATTATTGAGTATTACTGTGCGGTTTCCATCCATACCTATGTTTTCCATACATGTAATTAGTTTCCCATGATAGACTGTGGCAAAGACCTATGTGTATGCTGTAGAGCATATATAATTGCGTTTTCGATGTTCTATATATAGTTTTCTGCTAATGTCCTTATAGAGAATATTGTTTCCCTTGATAATCTGTTCTGTCGAAATCCAAATTGTTCATTCGAAATATCACTGTTTACACTACGGCTGAATCTCTCTTGAATAATTTTGAACAGTGTAATAACGGTGTGGCTCGTCATGCTCTCAAATCTGTAAAGTCGGTTGCGTGGTGTTAATTTGATAAATGCAGATGTAATCAGGTTGCTTGTATAGATATTGCCACGATATAGTCTTGTTCTCGTGTTTTAGTGCATTATGGATTCGGCCAGGCCACGATTTGACTAGAATTCACGCTAGTTGACGACTTGTGTTCATGGACATGTGTTGTGGTTATCCATTCGGATTAGTTAGTTTATTGATTATATGGTGTTTTTCCCTTCGATTATCCTAACGTGGGCTTTGACTATTTACTTATTTTGGTTACCCTGTGTCCTATTTCTACGGTCCAGTGCACACGGCTGAATATCAAGAAATTGGAATCCTTCCCCCTGTTTGTTGGCAGTTCCGGTTTTGGTGTGGCTGGGTAATGTACACAGGGGCCATTAATAATGATCTAACACATCGTCTTGAAGAGATTGGGTACTTCCTGGTTAGCAACATGTCCATGACACTTAGCTCACATAGTGAGTGATGTTGTGGTCAAGACGTAAAGCACCTGTATCTCAAAGTGATGAACGGAAACTATGGGCGATCGAATCCCGCAAGTTTCAAGCGACTTCTGGTCTCAAAGGAGGGGGAGGTGGAACCAGAGTACCTGCATCCTGAGTTACCTTCAGTCGTCTTGACTTATGTCTTGCTACTGGTTCAATGTAGCTCGGGATCAGAGAGTGAGATTGATAAGCAGCACGGGTTAAATACAGCGCAAGTTACATCATTAAGATAACCCGTCATCGCCACCATCATCGCTTGCTATGGGCAACTTATTAACATGCTATTGCACAAAACAGTGATTTATGTATAACAAATTCATGTATAGCCTCTATCATTCTTTTATTTATTGTATTCATTCTTCGTGTTTTTCTTTTGTCCATATCTGTTGTAGCTCTTTCAACTTCTGATATTAGAATACTGGAGCCGTAATTATTAAGTATTGATGGATTGCCTCCTCTGTTGTTGCCATGCATTTCACTTATATATTCTGCGCATCTGTTGGCTATAAATAACTTTCACATTAAGCAAGATGCCTCTTTTCTTATTCTTAATGTATTTTTCTTCTTGGGTCAGTCTGGTTGTGTTTGAATGCATTCTTCTCCTTGAGTCAGTCTGGTTGTGTTTGAATGCATTCTTTTCCTTGAGTCAGTCTGGTTGTGTTTGAATGCATTCTTTTCCTTGAGTCAGTCTGGTTGTGTTTGAATGCATTCTTCTCCTTGAGTCAGTCTGGTTGTGTTTGAATGCATTCTTTTCCTTGAGTCAGTCTGGTTGTGTTTGAATGCATTCTTCTCCTTGAGTCAGTCTGGTTGTGTTTGAATGCATTCTTCTTTTTGAGTCAGTCTGGTTGTGTTTGAATGCATTATTCTTCTTGAGTCAGTCTGGTTGTGTTTGAAAGCATTCCTCTCCTTGAGTCAGTCTGGTTGTGTTTGAATGCATTCTTCTTCTTGAGTCAGTCTGGTTGTGTTTGAATGCATTCTTCTCCTTGAGTCAGTCTGGTTGTGTTTGAATGCATTCTTTTCCTTGAGTCAGTCTGGTTGTGTTTGAATGCATTCTTCTCCTTGAGTCAGTCTGGTTGTGTTTGAATGCATTCTTTTCCTTGAGTCAGTCTGGTTGTGTTTGAATGCATTCTTTTCCTTGAGTCAGTCTGGTTGTGTTTGAATGCATTCTTCTCCTTGAGTCAGTCTGGTTGTGTTTGAATGCATTCTTTTCCTTGAGTCAGTCTGGTTGTGTTTGAATGCATTCTTTTCCTTGAGTCAGTCTGGTTGTGTTTGAATGCATTCTTCTCCTTGAGTCAGTCTGGTTGTGTTTGAATGCATTCTTCTTCTTGAGTCAGTCTGGTTGTGTTTGAATGCATTCTTCTCCTTGAGTCAGTCTGGTTGTGTTTGAATGCATTCTTCTCCTTGAGTCAGTCTGGTTGTGTTTGAATGCATTCTTCTTCTTGAGTCAGTCTGGTTGTGTTTGAAAATTGCTTTATATATGCATGAAATGCGGCGTTTTTTTCCTAATATCAGCAATATTACCTTCCATTTTGATTTTATGTTATTTTGCATGTATTTATCGCATTGTGTCCTTCGTTACACTCTGCTCTGTTTGTTATTTTTTAATTGTTTTCCTTTTTTTCATCTATACTTCATTTTTCGTAAATTATCTTATCTGTAGAGTTGTGTTGATAACATGTATAACTGCATTCAGACAGTTCAACTAAATGCTAGTATTCTCTTACAGGCTCTTTGGTGTACTGTTTCATGCTTATTGACAGTATGTTATCACACTTATTGTTGACTTTCTTAAAACATTTCTGTTTAATGTCTGGCCGCTTTACTATTGACATGTTTATTGTTTCATCATTTGTATATCTTCTTTCCGAGCCGATGATTCTGATAGATATTTCAATCACTAAAAAATTGTGCTTGAAATGTATATCTGCACCTGAACAAGGTGCTGTCATTGTGACGCCATTCTTAAATGTATACGTTATCATTAAAATAAAGTCAATCTGATTTCTTACTATTTCTTCTTGGCTTTTCCACGTGTACTCGCAGTCTTCTTGAAAAATATTTTTTTTAATGTGATGCATATAATTTATTTGTTTTCTTCATAAAAATGAATCAGCCTACAGTGCCCCCCCCCCCCCCCCCCGCGCACCATTTTCTACCCCCACCCCCATTGCTATCAAAAATTTGATTGGTTGAAGAGTCGGCTGTAAGTTTTCATATTATTCTTACCCTTCATCACTTTATTCTTGTGTTTGTGCATACATTTGTAAAATCGCCAAATCGATGGTTTAAGCCTCAAATTCAGCAGCATCCTTCTTCGATCGCAGTGTGTCCAATAACCGTACATATATTTTTCCAGCTGTTTTTTTTAATCAATATTCGTACTCCTTGTTGATTATCTGCACCTCCTGAATGTACAAATCTATACTCAACATCTGTTAGTACCCAATATATCATTGGTTCATAAACTGACAAAACTGTCTCCATATTTCGGTCAAATTATCTGCACACACATTCACACATATACATATACACACATACATATACACAAATAAACACATTTGCATATATGTATAATAATTGTCCTAAAAAGTAACAGAAACGTTTGACTCAGATCGGTGTAACGGTTTATAAAATTATCATTGATATCCACATCAGCTTGGAATGTGAGGAATGCTACTGCCACTCACCACTTAACGCCAATTTCAGGCCCCACAAAAAAAAATAAACTTCATTATGGGCATTTAACAACAATATCAAACAATGCATACGTACTTTGTTTTATATGTATTGTGTGGGGGGCGGCGTGGGCTAGTGGTTAAGTGACACGGCTCACAACTCGGAAATGCAGGGTTCGATCCCCATCACAGCACCGTAGTGTGTGTTTGTGTGTTTGTATGTGGCGTGAATGCATGCGTGTGCGCGTGAGCCTGTGTGTGTGTGTGTGATGTATTTACCTCAGCTATCTTCTAACCGAAAGGCAACAAGTACGATCAATAGAAATCTCACACGAAATTGAAACGATCAATACACGCAATATTTCCTGGTCACATTCGTATTGATATTGCTCCTACGTCTGGCCTGGACCCTTCATGCCCCTATGTTCTTAGGCAACGCTACCCCCCGACCAAGTAAACCCTAAATCAACATTACACGCCGACGAAGTTCGTATCTGCGTATGTTGACGATTGCATTTAAAATGGCTAAGATTTGAAAGGACCAGCCGAAAAAGCGGTCTTAGTTCCTTGTTGAATTTGCTGAATGGTTGATGATGGTTATAATTTAACATGCAGAACAAAACTAATTAAATAAGTGTGCTGGTGATTTCTAGTGACAATAACAACAGCCACGAAAACAACTATATTATAAGCAGTCGCTAAACATACACCCCAGTTAACAGAAAATGAAATCAAGTAAAAGGAAATCCGCATTCTAGCCACAGAGGGTCATGTAACGGATGTGCCTTGCTGCAAAGAAAGACATGAGCTGTGGTATTAGGCTAACCAATCACCTCAAAACAGAAAACCATTTATATATATGTGCTTTCACAAATTAGATTTTGAAATTCCATAAGATCTTTTTGTTCTGACGCGTTAGCAAGTTTTCGTTGTTCAAACATAAACATTATAAACTGTTTGACTTTCTGTATCGTTGTGGCTCCATTTATTGTTACCGCGACCAATTTACTGTTACTATTATTTTTTAGTTTTGCTGTTTTCATTTGTTTTGTTCTCTGTACCTTGTGACGTAACAAATATTTCGTTTTGTTTAGCAATATTGTGTGCAGAAACTGCGCCGTACTACTTAACATGATGATCGCTGCTTTCTTTGAATAAATTCAAGTGGACGTCTCATGAGGTTACAAAACAGTTACGATATAATCTTATTTTTCTTCTTCTTCGATAAACTGAGGATAGATTCATAACCTGGTGAAGTTCACCAATGAGACTGCCTTTCAGGTTTTGCCGGTTCCCCACATCTTTTACGAGCATGGTCGCTCCACCGGGTCATACTGCATCTCTTTGGTCTGCACAAGTAGAGCAGTCCTGCAGGATTTGTTCTGGTGTTTGCTTGGGTGGTCCGCAATGGCACGTGGAAGTGTCTCTAAGATCCGTTCTCTGGATAACAGCCTTGAGTCTGCAATGTCCCGTTCTGAATCTGAACAACTTTGTCTGTCAATCTATGCTATTATTTTCTAGCTTGTATTCTTACGTTATAATCAACCAATGATAAAACTACTAACCGTTTGAAAAGAACCTGTCGGACAACAGAGAAACAGAAAGTAAAGAAAAGATCATGGCATTTCATTGAACATCCATTAAGGATACCAACTTTCAGACACAAATTGGAAGTAAAATCTGTTTGACAGCATCCCTAAATGCAAGTCGACATGCCAGTGCGCGTGTAACAATAACTGTAAATACAAGACGACATGTTACTGCACGTGTGACAATAACTCTAAATACAAGACGACATGTCACTGTGTGTGTGACAATAACTCTAAATACACGACGACATGTCACTGCGTGTGTGACAATAACTCTTAATGCAAGTCAACATGTCAGTGCGCGTGTAACAATAACTCCAAATTCAAGTCAATATGTTAGTGTGTGTGTGACAATACATCTAAATGCAAGTCAACATGTCAGTGTGCGGGTGACAATAACTCTAAATGCAAGTCAACATGTCAATGCGCGTATGACAATAACTTCAAATGCAAGACGACATGACAGTGCGCGTGTGACAACTCTCAATGCAAGTCAACATGTCAGTGTGCGGGTGACAATAACTCTAAATGCAAGTCAACATGTCAATGCGCGTATGACAATAACTTCAAATGCAAGACGACATGACAGTGCGCGTGTGACAACTCTCAATGCAAGTCAACATGTCAGTGCGCGTGTGACAATACCTCTAAATGCAAGTCAACATGTCAGTGCGCCTGTGACAATGACTCTAAATGTAAGACGACATGACAGTGCGCGTATGACAATAACTCCAAATGTAAGACGACATGACAGTGCGCGTGGTTAGTGCAGATATATTAAAATCTGAATATCTGCAACACATTTATAGAGTCTTGCTGTTACAATGAGTAATATTATTCTTTTGTGCGCCCTGAAAAGGATGTCAAGTGGCAGGTTGTCGTAGCTTTCCTCGCATCCCGATCGAGGGGATGAAGGTGGACTGGGGTCTTCTAGGCGGTTGTGTCATGCTTGGCTTCATCTGCGTGTTGCTAACTAATACGGAGATCACGTCGATCCTTGGGCTTGCAAGCTTGGTTTACTATCTCAACGTACCTGTCTCAAATCACGTCATTTTGAGTTGGACAGACCGGAAAATGTAGTGAGTTTTTTCACAATAAATGAACGTTTCTGTCAGTACATGCCCAAGTCATAGAACATTTCTGAGTTGCCTCCGAAACTATGGAGTTTGGGTGCACTGTGGTCGACACTTTCAGCAATGATAATGACTGAACAACTATAGGGGAGGAGGGGTGCAATGAAGTTGGTTATATGAGCAATTTTTCGATTTCCAAACCAATCTGTAATATTTCTTGTATTTGCAATTTGGTGGGGTTACATTGTGAAATGGGCGTCTGAGTAAGAGAGTTGTAGAGAGCAACCTCTCGATCCTTGTTATTTGCAAGCTCAAGTTAAGTCAGCATTAAATGGGTAATTGTGTTACTGTTCAGAAGAAAAGGCAGCAAGTATTGGAAGTGGTAACTTACCATTTTCAAAAGCTGGTGTCTAGTACAGTAAAGTGTCTAACACTTTCCCCCACACACACACCACAACCCACCCACCCCCCTTCCCACCTTACACACACACCACAACCCACCCACCCCCCTTCCCACCTTACACACACACCACCCCATATATCTGTTTTGCTGTGTTAACCCATTCAGGATCCGAACTACTCACAAAGATCGAAAGCTCATTCTCATATATACATAATGATATTCCAATACGGTCTGCTGAAGAAAACAAAACTATGGACATTATTTTTATTGATATTCCTACCCTTCCACATCACGCATCCCACATCCCACATCCTACAGCCCACCCCACATCCCACACCCCACATCCCACACCCCACCCCCCACACCCCACCCCACATCCCACACCCCACATCCCACACCCCACCCCACATCCCACATCCCACACCCCACCCCACAACCTAAGATCATAGATGCTGACATTGAGTGTATGCCATTTGGGCTATGCATTTAACTTGATGAACTACTCCTATGACGTGTGCTGCCATAAATCTCTGCGTCTAACCCTGTCTGGATTTCCCGCGTCCATTTAGAAAGCCCATACCCAGTTTGATACACAGAACCAGGCTAATAATAATTACAACCCCCAGTTACGATGCCGGGGTGCTTGCCTGTAGCTAGGATAAGGTTTCACTGAAAACACAGACAGGTTTCTACTAGCGATGTTTGTTCAGCCATGTGATGCGAGACCGGACTACTTGTGAGGGAATTGATGGCAGTAGTAGAGACTACAGAATGTGACAGTCAACTTAGAGACCCATAGTGATACGGATCCTTGTGGTGAGTACCTGAAATATATGTGTATTCGATAAGTCGTCCTGACATTGTGTGTTATTCTATGCTCGTTTTTTTTCGCTGGTTTTGGTTCTTGAACTGCGATCAGGATCAACAAATCTCTGCTTTACTACTTGACTCGACCATTTTGAGAATACGCGTCAATAAATGCTAAACACGTAAATGATTACTAGAAATATCAGTAAATACTGAAAACACTAATAAATGCTTTAAACTGCAATAAAGATTAAAAACTGGATTAAAATCTATAAACATAACAAAACAATGTTATTTTCAGTTGTCCAACCTGACAATTTAAAACTTTGGTCCAATTTTGGCTGCGTGTCTTAGAGTCTGGATGTAGTTTAGCTCACAACATTGATGGTATTTAAAGCGGTTGTGCGTGTGTTATCAGACATGGATTCTATCTGTGTCATTCATTGCTCGTCCTTGTGAACACTAATTATTATTATTGTGCTCGTCACGTTTATATATAGCTGATAACATGTTGGATATATACTTTGGAAATGATAACTGTCCAACTGAGATCTCAGACAATGGTAGGTTTTTCGTTTGTTGGTTTGTGTTTATCAATTCAATCTAATTATATTGTTGATAAACTATAGTTTGTGACTGTGCGTGCTTACTTGAATTTAATTGCGAAAGCTAAGTCGTCAGTGAGAGAAAAAGATGAAGAGAAAACTTTAGAAAGAGTGTGTGAGAGAGAGAAAGAGAGTTTAATCCCTGACTTAAAACTCTTTCACTAAAAGAAAGACAGAAAAACAAATGCAGTGCTTTGGTGAAAGGTCTCACTATAAATACATGTAACTCATTGTGTTTTCCTAAGCTAGGAATCAGAGAGACGTTTACACATGGTATACGCGTGTGTGTTACTTCAGTTAAATATCATAGCCTTAGGTCAATATGTGTATGGTTTTATATGGCTTTACATGTGTTTATATATTTGTACATAAGTGTATATGTCTTAAACGTGTGTTTATATGACACGTTTATATGTTTGCATGGCTTTGCATACGTTTATTTAACCTTCATATGTTTGTATGGCTTTACATACGTTTATATGGCCTCTCATATGGTTGTATGGCTTTACATACGTTTAAATGGCACTTCATGTGTGTGTATCGTAGTATATATGTTTAAATGTCTTTACATGTGTTTATTGAGCATTACGTGTGGTATATGTTTTTACATGTATTTGTATGCTTTTATATGTTATTTTATGTCTTTACGTGTGTTTATATGTGTTTACATGTGTAATGTGTCTTCAAGTGAATTTATGTCTTTGCTTGTGTTTATATGGCTCTTCATATGTTTGTACGGCTTTACATACGTGTATATGCTTCTTCATATGTCCGTACATAGGTTTTATGTCATTACATGTCTTTATATACACTGAGTAGTCTGGAGGTAAGACGTCGGTCTCGGGTGATGGAGGTCGCGGGCTCAAATTGCGATGGAGACCGGGATTTTTTCACGTGAAATTGTTGGTATTACGCCGGATCTCTGGGTAGTAGAGATCGAACGCCCGTGTCCAGTATCGAGCACGTTAAAAATCCCTCGGCAGTTAGAAATCGAAAAGAAAAGGCTTAACAACCGCTGCCCTAGCAAAATTCAAAATGATGTTAAAAATCTGGCCAACCTATCACGGGATCCTCGCCTGCGCTACGGAGTTCGTCCATTGTGCTGACATTCTCCAACAAGATAGAGAAGAACGGAGCACTTATGGGTTAAACCGTGTGCGTTCACGTTGATTCTTCGACTAGACTAAACTAAACTAAACTAAACTATGTATATTTACATGTGCTTATATAATTTTATATGAGTGTATTTCTTTACGTACGTTTGTATGTTTTTGCGTGTGTTTGTGTGTATTTAAAAATCTTTGCCTGTGTTTAAATACCTTAGCATGAGCTAAAATAACTTTGGATGTGCTTGTATGTGCACCCTATGCTGTGATATTTTTGTTTAATGTATTGGTTTATATGTTTGATTGTGAACTCATTTTTTCAATAATGGATCGACTGTTTTATATGGCGGCGACTGCATGGAAAAACGACCTTTTTCAGCCCTAATACTACTCCCTGTGAATCTCAACATTGGAAAAAAACCGATGTATTTTTAGTTTTTTTTAGTTTTACAAAAATGTTATCTGGAAGCAAACACTGTCGTGGTGGATCAAGTGCCGTATGATACATTATACTAGGCCTCAGCGTTTTCTGTGGTTGGTGGGGGAGGGGGGAGGGGAGATTGATGCTTTATTTTACCTAACAGCGTCAGGTACCTATCTACAGCTTGGTCCAGCAGAGACCAGAGATCCAAACTTAGCCTTAGCGTCGAGAGATAAGCAAACGATCAATCGAAACCTTGACAGCTCCATGTAGAGCATAGAACTACAACAAATACATGCCAAGTTACCATCACTGACCTGTCTATATCTGTTCAAGTATTTTTAACTTAAAGTTTCTTAAGGATGGGCAATCAGCCACATGTCTAAACCTCCTTGACGCCTCTTACAACATGCCTGACAGGTTAAAATGTCGCTATTATTTTCTCACCTTTGGGTCCCGACAAGATTTGGACGACATACTGGCAGGTGCAAACTGAGAAATATTTCTTCTGTGGCCGAATTCCTCTGGCCAGATTATCAAAACAGTAACCCCATACTGACAGGTGAAAAATGAGAAATCAGCCCTTATTTGGTCCAATTCTTGTGGCCACATTATCAAAACAGTAACCCCATACTGACAGGTGGAAAATGAGAAATCAGCCCTTATTTGGTCCAATTCCTGTGGCCACATTATCAAAACAGTAACCCCATACTGACAGGTAAAAAATGAGAAATCAGCCCTTATTTGGTCCAATTCCTGTGGCCAGATTATCAAGACAGTAACCCCATACTGATTCAAGCAATATTACTCGTTATGTCGTTGAAAGAGACGTGCCTCACCAACAGCAAGCGCACATTGTAACCAACAACAACACAAATGTAGAAGTAGACAGAAAATACAGTAAACGTGCGCATCTGTAGATGGACAGAAACGGATAAGGATGAATAATCTACTCTGAGGATCGTACTTGTGTGTTCGTGTGTGTCTAGGCTGGCTGAACGACGTCGATCGATGGATCTATACTGATCTCCGCTGTACTGGTGTCTCACCTATGTCCCGCTCAGAAACCAATGATGGTTGAGTCGAATAGATAAATGTAAATATTTGTTTGACCTCTCAATCTCACCGGATAACCTTGTTTTTAACTTTCATACTTAATTTGGACAGAGTAAAAGGTAAATTTATTTTGAATCTTTATTTCACTTGATCAATAATTTGGTTCACTGTACGTTATAATTAAAAAAAGATATAAATTTACTTGTTCATCTTTACCTCAGAAAGATATCACCTGTTTATTGAAAATAAGGAAGAAATAAAAGTGGATGTGTTTTGTTCTTCTCTGCCGGATGAATCAGTGTGCATGTCGTTCGTCAAGAAACTATTTACACAATTTTCGAAATACTCCACAATCCTTTTACCTTCATTTTTTTCAGTTATAAGCTGGAAAATGAGAAAGGATTCAAGTTTATCTTTCTAACTTTATTGCAGTAGATACGCAACTTTGTTCAAAATATTTGATAACGTCAAAGGATAAAAGTTAATAATTGCTTATCGTTATCCCCCTAGAGAAACAATGCTGTTCAATATACTAGAGTATACAATGAGATGTATTTTTTCTACATGTTTTACCACACAGGAAAGCAATTTGCTTCAAAGTATTCCAGAATTTAATGTATACAAGTGAATCTTGTCATCCTGTCGACCTTATCACACTAGATAAATAAAGTTTTTTTCAAAATACTCATTATTGGCAAGAGTGTTCTTCTACGTTCTCTTCCGACCCTCGGTAAAAATAGTAATTCATTCTGTAGTTCGTGTCTCGTATATGAATGATTGTTTGTAAAGCATTCTTTTAAACCCAGAAGAGCATTCCATAATCAACAGATTCTTGATTTGAATAAATGGTGGCGTGTGCAAAGATTTAGAGGCATGCGATTAGGTCTGACAGAGTTTCTTTTCACGTTTCGGTAACACAGTCATTCTAAAAACCACTCTGCAATTTTACATGAGATAAAGGCAAAGTAAAGTAAAGCATTACTGCCGTAGGGGTGTGAGATGGTAGCGATACCACATTTCAAAGGCTTGGCTATATAAGGGCGGTAGCCATCTCCTCTCCCTCGCTGCTTTTACTTCCCGGACTGAAGCGCTACCCATTTAAGTCTGGGTCGACCCGGGATCCATTGCGGTCTGGAAAAAAAACATTTCAACTGGGGAATGAACCCAGGACCCGGTACCCATTTAAGGTTGGGCCTACCCGGATCCATCGCGGTCTGAAAAAACTTTTCCGCCTCAACTGGGAAATGAATCCAGGACCACTCAAATGCAAAGCCAGCTCGATAAACCAATGCGCTACGCAGCTCCCTAAAGATGAAAGTAGGATGTGTTTTTTTAAACTTTGCAGCTTACATGCGAATTCAATGAACTTAACGTAAAAAAAACGCTTTTGTGGGACATTATTCCCATTGTTTGGGTAGTCGGGACATTATTCCCATTGTTTGGGTAGTCGAGTGGTATTTAGGCAGAGGTCTACATGCCGCTTAGCCACTGATGTTGCCACGTCGTGTGTTGGCTATGTTTGTTTATGAACATTAAAAACAACAGAAAGACACCATATACCACTTCAGGAGGATTTGATCATTTGTCTTATGTTTTAGAAGGCAGGCATCCAAACCATTTGGTCCTGCGTCAAACAAATACGAGTTAATAGTGTGTGTGTTAACTTTACCTGGCAGAATGTCATGTTTACCCAGTCTACTTAATGGGGCGTCTGCGTGACAGAGTAGTAGAGTACTGACCTCGAGGCAAACATAATGGGTTCGATCCCCGCTATTGACACGCTTTGGTCAACACTGTTGGGAACGAGTATCCAGTTTACTGCTAGGAAACAAAAGACGGAGAGAAAGGGAACTGACCATGCCACCTCATAAAATGTTGGAGCCTAGTACATTGCAGTGTCTAGCACTTTATCCATGACAGCAGTGTCTGTCTTAGGCATATCTTTACTTGCTTAATAATGAAAGTTATACAACGTGTAAACCTTACAATAAGGTACATAAACTAATGAAGTTACCTGACATACACCTTACAATTAGGTACACGAACTAATTAAATCTACCTGACAGGTACCCTACAATAAGGTACACAAACTTATGGAGTCACCTGACTAAGGTGCACCTGACAATAAGGTACAAAATAACAGATCATACTAACAGTCACAAAACAATATGCATACTATGTTGTTTCTGTGTTGTTAGTTTTTGGTTTATTTCATCCTCGAAAGAGAAAAAAGCATATCCTTACTTGGCATTGAATCCCTGTCCTTCTGACAAAAATACATCAATGCTTACCTCGCGGCCACATGCTCCTGTTATTGGATAAGCGGATACACGTGGTTCTTCCTATTATTCATGTTAGCTTTCTGGATACAACGTAGATCCTGTGTGTGTACTTCTTGTCGCAGAATAGAAATAATTGCTGTACTATATGTCTAAACGGATGCTGTGTTTCTAAGCGGGAGCTATATGTCTAAATGGATGCTGTGTTTCTAAGCGGGAGCTATATGTCTAAATGGATGCTGTGTTTCTAAGCGGGAGATATATGTCTAAATGGATGCTGTGTTTCTAAGCAGGAGCTATATGTCTAAATGGTTACTGCATGTCTATGTGCTTACTGTATAGTTAATAGGTTACTGCGTGTCTAAGTGGTAATTGTATGCCCAAGTGGTAACTGTATGCCCAAGTGGTAACTGTATGTCCAAGTGGTAACTATGCCCAAGTGGTAACTGTATGCCCAAGTGGTAACTGCATTACTAAATAGTTGCTGTATGTCCAATTTATATATGTGTTCACAAACGGCCACAATATCTGAACTATTTGTTAATGCTTTTGTTCATGAATTATATTTCATATCCCTAAAATATTCCAAATCTTCTTTTTAATTTACAATTCGATATTTTCCATTAACTGTATCTTTTTATTCTGTATAGGCTTCAACTCCCTCTCGAACTCTTTGTTAATGATTCGTGTGTGTACAGAATAGGAAAGCAAACATCACGTTTATACAGAAATGGTGAGAAAATATGACGTTTGTACAGAAATGGTTAGAAAACATGACCTTTGTACAGAAATAGTGAGAAAATATCACGTTTATACAGTAATAACGAAAATACATCACGTGTGTACAGTAATGGCGAGAGTATAACGTATGTACAGTAATGGCGAGAATACATCACGTGTGTACAGTAATGGCGAGAATACATCACGTATGTACAGTAATGGCGAGAATGCATCACGTGTGTACAGTTATGGCGAGAATACATCACGTGTGTACAGTAATGGCGAGAATACATCACGTGTGTACAGTAATGGCGAGAATACATCACGTGTGTACAGTAATGGCGAGAACACATCACGTGTGTACAGTAATGGCGAGAACACATCATGTGTGTACAGTAATGGCGAGAATACATCACGTGTGTACAGTAATGGCGAGAATACATCACGTGTGTACAGTAATGGCGAGAATACATCACGTGTGTACAGTAATGGCGAGAACACATCACTTGTGTACAGTAATGGCGAGAATACATCACGTGTGTACAGTAATGGCGAGAATACATCACGTGTGTACAGTAATGGCGAGAATACATCATGTGTGTACAGTAATGGCGAGAACACATCATGTGTGTACAGTAATGGCGAGAATACATCACGTGTGTACAGTAATGGCGAGAATACATCACGTGTGTACAGTAATGGCGAGAATACATCACGTGTGTACAGTAATGGCGAGAATACATCACGTGTGTACAGTAATGGCGAGAACACATCACGTGTGTACAGTAATGGCGAGAACACATCACGTGTGTACAGTAATGGCGAGAATACATCACGTATCACTATAGCAACAACTATCATAGCACTTATTTCCGTTGCTCTGGTCGCCTAGGTGGATTTCTAGAACTGAGAAATAATGGTCTCTTGCCTATGCAAACCCCACACAGAGTACAAGTTCGGTTCCTATCTGCCACTCCTTTCCTCCCCCCGCCCCAACCACCCACCCCAACCCCTTCCCCCAACGCCCATTGGACACACCTATGCCTTATAGAGACTATGAACAGACGTTTCATTGATCTTTATCTAATCCGCTCATCCGAGTTATAAAATAAATATTTATATAAAGTACATGACGAAATAAATAAACAAATAGATTCACCAACTAGGCACGTGTTTGGGCCAAGAATTGAATAGACTCAACGGAACATTAACAAAGGACGCGGGAAAGGCTCAATGCTGATGTTTAATTCCAATTTTGTGTAAAACTACAAAGCTTTTTATGTTTCATGGATCGTTGTCTAGCTACATTTGACTGTACATATCCGTCCACATAGGTATCGATTTTCTTACACATCACACGGCCGGGTCTTGTGAATCAAAATCGATATGCACGCTATCTTTCTTTTCTTTGTCGCGATTCTTGATTGGGATGTACACTTTGTATTAGCTTGGGTGGTGTGTGGTTGTGAGTGGCAGAGTGATTGAAAGGGTTGGGATGAGTGAGTCAATGAGTCGATGAAATGAGAGGCGTATGTGAATGAGAGGAGTGAATGAGTGGATGAGAGGAAGGAATGAGTTAATGAGACGAATGTGTGAGTCGATGAGAGAAGTCAGTGAGTAAATAACAGAAGTAGGTGAGTTAATGAGACCATTGAGTGAGTGAAGGATAGGGTGAATGAATTGGAATGGAAGGGTGAGTAAATAAGATGGATGAGTGAATGCGGAGAGTGTGTGAAATAATGAAAGAGCTGTGTATGAGTAGAGTGGGGACAGGTAGGGTAGAGGGGTGTAAGTGATGAGTGTGTTCAGGAATTGGTAAAGTTTGTGAGCGAATGAAAAGGCCATGAGAGGGAAAGGAGTGAAAAGTGAATTATTGGGATGAGTGACTGAAGGAAGGGTGTGTGTGAATACGTTAGGAGGAGGAAATCACTGAATGACAAGAGTAAGAGGGATTTGTGAGTGAATGAGGGGAATATGAGAGTTAATGAGGGAAGTGTGAGTGAATGAGGTAGGTGTGAGTGATTGAGGAAGATGTGTAAGTGAATGAGGGAGGTGTCTCAATGAATTATAGTGGCGTATGGGTTACTAAACCATGGAGCAATAATTTTGTTTGTGAATAATAGGTTTAAAATGGAGTAGTTTTGGGAGTGAATAGGCTAGACAAGAGATAGTTTGGTGAGTTAATAGATTAGGGATGGGATAGATTTTGAGTTAATAGATTAGGGAAGGGATAGTTTGGTGAGTTAATAGGTTAGAGACGATATAGTTTGGTGAGATCATAAGTTAGGGAAGTGATAGTTTGGTGAGTTAATAGATTAGGGATGGGATAGTTTGGTGAGTTAATAGGTTAGGGAAGGAATAGTTTGGTGAGTTAATAGGTTTAGGGAATGGTTAGTTTGGTGAGTTAATAGATTAGGGAAGAGATAGTTTGGTGAGTTCATAGATTAGGGATGGGATAGTTTGGTGAGTTAATAGTATAGGGAAGAGATAGTTTGGTGAGTTAATAGGTTACGGATGATATAGTTTGGTGAGATAATAAGTTAGAGAAGGGATAGTTTGGTGAGATATTAGGTTAGGGAAGGGATAGTTTGGTGAGTTAATAGCTTAGAGAAGGGATAGTTTGGTGAGTTAATAGGATTGGGACGATATAGTTTGGTGAGTTAATAGGTTAGGGAAGGCATAGTTTGGTTAGTTAATAGGTTAGGGAAGGGATATTTTGGTGAGTTAATAGAATAGGGAGAGGATAATTTGGTGAGTTAATAGGTTAGGGAAGGGGTAGTTTGATGAGTTAATAGGTTAGGGAAGGGATAGTTTGGTGAGTTAAAAGTTCAGAGAAGGGATAGTTTGATGACATAATAGGTTAGGGAAGGAATAGTTTGGTGAGTTAATAGGTTAAGGAATTTATAGTTTGGTGAGTTAATAGGTTAAGGAAGGGATAGTTTGGTGAGTTATTAGGTTAGAGAAGGGATAGTTTGGTGAGATAATATGTTAGGGAAGGGATAGTTTGGTGAGTTAATAGATTAGCGAAGCGATAGTTTGGTGAGTTAATCGGTTAGGGAATGGATAGTTTGGTGAGTTAATAGGTTAGGGAAGGGATAGTTTGGTGAGTTAATAGGTTAAGGAATTTATAGTTTGGTGAGTTAATAGGTTAAGGAAGGGATAGTTTGGTGAGTTATTAGGTTAGAGAAGGGATAGTTTGGTGAGATAATATGTTAGGGAAGGGATAGTTTGGTGAGTTAATAGATTAGCGAAGCGATAGTTTGGTGAGTTAATCGGTTAGGGAATGGATAGTTTGGTGAGTTAATAGGTTAGGGAAGGGATAGTTTGGTGAGTTAATAGGTTAGGGAAGGGATAGTTTGGTGAGTTAATAGGTTACAGAAGGGATAGTTTGGTGAGTTATAAGGTTAGGGAAGGGATAGTTTATTGAGTTAATAGGTTAGAGAAGGGGTAGTTTGGTGAGTTAATAGGTTAAAGAAGGGATAGTTTGGTGAGTTAATATGTTAGGGAAGGGATAGTTTGATGAGTTAATAGGTTAGGGAAGGGATATTTTGGTGAGTTAATAGGTTAATGAAGGGATAGTTTAGTGAGTTAATAGGGTAGGAAAGGGATAGTTTGGTGAGTTAATAGGTTAAGGAAGGGATAGTTTGGTGAGTTATTAGGTTAGAGAAGGGATAGTTTGGTGAGATAATATGTTAGGGAAGGGATAGTTTGGTGAGTTAATAGATTAGCGAAGCGATAGTTTGGTGAGTTAATCGGTTAGGGAATGGATAGTTTGGTGAGTTAATAGGTTAGGGAAGGGATAGTTTGGTGAGTTAATAGGTTAGGGAAGGGATAGTTTGGTGAGTTAATAGGTTACAGAAGGGATAGTTTGGTGAGTTAATAGGTTAGGGAAGGGATAGTTTATTGAGTTAATAGGTTAGAGAAGGGGTAGTTTGGTGAGTTAATAGGTTAAAGAAGGGATAGTTTGGTGAGTTAATATGTTAGGGAAGGGATAGTTTGATGAGTTAATAGGTTAGGGAAGGGATATTTTGGTGAGTTAATAGGTTAATGAAGGGATAGTTTAGTGAGTTAATAGGGTAGGAAAGGGATAGTTTGGTGAGTTAATAGGTTAGGGAAGGGATAGTTTGGTGAGTTAATAGGTTAGTGAAGGGATAGTTTGGTGAGTTAATAGATTATGGTAGGGATAGTTTGATGAGATAATAGGTTCGAGAAGGGGTAGAATGGTGAGTTAATAGGTTAGGTAAGGGGTAGTTTTTTGAGTTTATAGATTAGAGAAGGGATAGTTAAGTGAGTTAATAGGTTACGGAAGGGGTAGTTTAGTGAATTAATAGGTTAGGCAAGGAGTAATTCAGTAATTTAACAGGCGAAGAAAAAGATATTTGATTCGCAAATAAGTTAGGGAACAGATAGTTTAGTGAGTAAAAATATTATGGTCAGGATAGTTTTGTGAGTTAATATGTTCAGATAAGGGGTAGTTTGGTGAGTCAATTGGTTAGGAATGGCATAGTTTTGTGAGTAAATAGGCTCAGTTAAGGGGTAGCTTAGGAATAATAAAGCTATGGAAGGAATAGTTTAGTAAGTAAATATATTATGGAAGGAATAGTTTAGTGATAAAGAAGGTCAGGAAAAGAATGGTTTACAAAATAAGTTATAAACCAAATGGAACATTGTTCTCAATGGTTCTTTTGAGTTTCTTGTTTTCCATTATATCTACTAGCCCTTGAATTTCTTCGTTAGTTTTTTTATTTAACGTATGTCAGCTCTGGTTTCTTGCCGTTAAATGCAGTAACATTTAATGTTGCTACTCCAGTTGCCTGATCTACTCTTATATACATGGTTTTTATATTCATAGTTAAGGTTTATTATTATACATTTTTTTTTAATATCTAGTTATTATGTCTATACTTTGCTGCAATCAAATTGAGATATATTCCAAGTTTACTTAATCTAAATTTGTTTATTTCAATGTTATTTATATGCATTTATATAAATATTTATAAATATATATATATATATATATATATATATATATATATATATATATATATATATATATATATATTCAGTCCATTTATGTCGTTAGTCGCCTTGGGCAGGTGTGACTTCCTTTGTTTAATATTTTTTGGCAGGGAAAAATCCTCTGGTGACTTGCCAGGTCAATCTCAGCATCTGATAGCCCCTGGAATATACGATCGCCTATTTTTCAGACTGGTGGAGGTGGAAGCGTAAATTAGAGCAAGGTAGACCCACAGCCTGTCATGTGCCATCTAAGCCGCTCCGCTAACCACATAACCAAGACCTTTTGTTATGGCCACACGGTCCCCTTTTGTCGACACATTCTCTGTGGATCGAGAATCCCTAGAATAATTTGAGTAGCTTTTAACTTGAATTTTGCCGGTGTAGCGGCCGTTATAGTTTCTCTTTCCGATTTCCAACTCCGAAGGTATTTTTAACGTGCGTGCCACTGAACACGGGTGTCTGATCTCACTACTCAGAGATCAGGGGAAATATTTACCGGATGGATGATCCACCAGATGATATATATATATACGGTTTTATTTTAAACATTCGGTGTCTATTTTATCCAAAGTTTATGTAATCTAAATTTATTTCATCATTTTTTAGTCCAATGTTTTTTTTACTCCATCGTGTTCTCTACACATTTTGTTTTTCAATTTAGCGGTATCCAAATAACATGTCGGCTTCCATAATTCCCACTAAGAGCTTTTTTTTATGTAAGTGCACGGAATATGTAGAGTTACGGGTCTTGGCTAGAAGTGGCACAGTCACCCGTTCCGTTCAATTCGGTCACCTCCAGGCTGAAATGTTGAACATCTCATTTAAGGTACAACATAAAGACCGTTTTCAAATACACGGAAGTAAATGTTGTGTCTAAGAATCCACAAAAGAATGTAGCAGCATGCGGGCCATGGTATTTTTTCAAAAAGTCAGTACCTATTCTGGGTAAATTATTTCTTCACAGACACAGTACCATCGCGAGGTAAATGATTTCTTCACAGAGTTAGTACCTTCTCAGAGTAAATGATTTCTTCACAGAGTCAGTACTTTCTCAGGGTAAATAATTTCTTCACAGAGTCAGTACCATCACGAGGTAAATGATTTCTTCACAGAGTCAGTACCATACCGAGGTAAATGATTTCTTCACAGAATCAGTACCATCACGAGGTAAATGATATCTTCACAGAGTCAGTACCTTCTAGGGGTAAAGGATTTCTTCACAGAGTCAGTACCTTTTAGGGGTAAATGATTTCTTCACAGAGTCAGTACCATCACGAGATAAATGATTTCTTCACAAAGGTCAGCACCTTGTCGGAGTATATGATTTCTTCACCAGCCAGTACGTTCTTCAGATACATGGATTGTATTATTTCATATCGCATTCAATTTCACCTTGCATTTGGTCTGCAATGTATCTCACACCAAAGCGGATGAGAGGCAGATAAAAATAGGACCACTGGAACTTTTCAAGCATATCTGACTCACGAAAGACGTACATGGAGCTAGAAACCTCTTCACGAAACACCAAAGACATTGACAGTTTCTGCAAATATTTGGAGACGGACTTCCTGTAGTTGTTGTTGCTAGTGGTGTTGCGGTTGCTATCCAATAGCTGATGAGAAGGTCTGCTCTTGGCAGCCCAATGGCTTTTGTTAAATATAAGTACAAGTTGATGAATGTTGGTACTGTTAAAGTGCCTGTTGGCTTTGGTGTGTCCTGTTCTGAATTGAAAGATAAAACGTTGTTTTCTAATGCCTAGTCGTTTTAAATCATCCATCCTTTGTGGCTGTGACGTTTCACAAAATACGCAATGACCCCGTCACCCGCCTGTTCAGCCAGATTGTCTGGGCATTATTCCTGTGGGTTCACTTAACTGTGTAGTTACTGCAGGGTTCTTTATTCTGTTGTTTGGCGGCTCCTGTTTTTGCTAGTGTGTCAACAATTTAGTTTCCTGGTATCTCGATATGTCCATGGACCCATTGAATGGTGGCGATAATTATATTGGATGTGATTACATTCTTGATCGCTCTTTACACCAATAATATTTCGTTTTTTGTTGTCTTAGGGCGTGCTTCGGTGACTCCAGTACCGATTTTAAGTCACTAAAATCACCATGCCTAGCAGTGCCAATTCCCTGAAGTCAAACTGTTGGTGCAAAATCTGAACGGCTGTTTGGATAGCTTCTGCTTCCGTTTCGTCACGGTTTCGGCGCATGAATCACAGACCTCACATAAGGATCCAATCGAGTATTTCACATTTATAACATACCATAGATCGCCCAGTGCATTAGCCACTGTGCTACCTCGTCATACACACACACGTGCACACACACACAGACACACCCACAAATCGTCGGCACAAATGTAACATCAACATTAGTGAACGGCTCAGAAACACGGAGAACAACAGCGAAAAAAGATACGGGCTTTCATAAATGGGTGCCTGTGCAGTAAATAAAGATTGAAATGATTCCAAAGGTAGCTAATGTGGATCTTTTGGAATGAAGCAGACACGCGACATTAGAGCATGAGGTGAGGAGAAGACGCTGACGTTGGCTAGGACATTAAGGACGCCAGAAGATAGTATGATAGGGTAGTCTGTTATGGATTATCTAGGACAAGAGAAGTAGAGGAAACTAAAATGCAAAGGGAGATTGAGATCGAAAGAAATAGGAATAGAAACAACGAACGCGTTCATTAAGCTAAGACCTATAGTTCAGGTCATGAGGACACGAGGATATGATGTGTTTATTTTGAAAACATGTTTCTCAGATGATCCGATAAGGTTTCAATCAATGCTTGTCATTTCTACCTGTACACGTTTTAACTGTCTCTGTTCATCATTCGTATGCATTACATGAACACGTTTTAATGTCTTTGTTGAAAAATACTGCTTCTCAGTATGTGTTCTCGTGGAGAAGAGGTCGTCTTGTCATTAAGTGTTCTTGTCAAGAAAAGGTCAAGTCTTGTCATTAAGTGTTCTTGTCAAGAAGAGGTCGTCTTGTCATTAAGTGTTCTTGTCAAGAAAAGATCAAGTCTTCTCATTAAGTGTTATGGTCAAAATGAGGTCAAGTGTTGTCATTAAGCGTTTGGTCAAGAAGAAATCAAGTATCAAGATCAAATCGGACAAACAATCACTTTTTTGTGTTGGATGGACACACAAACAGTTTCTTGTGTTGGATGGACAAACAATCACTTTCTTGTGTTGGATGGACACACAAACACTTTCTTGTGTTGGATGGACACACAAACAGTTTCTTGTGTTGGAGGGACACACAAACACTTTCTTGTGTTGGAGGAACACACAGACACTTTCTTGTGTTGGATGGACACACAAACACTTTCTTGTGTTGGAGGGACACACAAACACTTTCTTGTGTTGGATGGACACACAAACAGTTTCTTGTGTTGGAGGGACACACAAACACTTTCTTGTGTTGGAGGGACACACAAACACTTTCTTGTGTTGGATGGACACACAAACACTTTCTTGTGTTGGAGGGACACACAAACACTTTCTTGTGTTAGATGGGCACACAATCACTTTCTTGTGTTGGATGGACACACAAACAATAGAATATGTTATCTAGGTGCTTCAGACTTTCGAAATAAACGGTTGAAGAAGGAAATTGATTGAGCTATTTCAAAGCGAATAATGAAGACGAAGAATACAAAGAGGCAGGTCTCCATGTAACGGTCTATGCTTATTTCTGTTCTTGATTTAAACTTTGCTTGCCATTTTTTTCCTCAAGTTGTTTCTAATTTTTCTTAGTGACTTTTTCATCGTATCTACATTTTACGATTTAAGAAATATTTGTTTTAATTTATGAAACATCAGTTTGTTTTTTTTTAATTTAAAAGATCACAAGTTATTTGAACATTTGTGAAATTTGTTGCAATTTTTCTGTCAAAGATGCACAAGTTAGCAACACGTATTTTTCTTTCATTTACACTTTTTCTGCTTTCTATGACTTTCAGATGCAGTTTCCTTTTACGAATTCTGTCGTTCTATCCTTTCGTCTTTGTCCATCTTTATATATCTGGTACAAAATCACAGAAATCCGATTGTCACAACAGTCGATTTAAAATTTGAACTGTTTTCTTGAGTCGTTCAATGCACTGTGTATCTTATGGCCTCCACTTCTTCTAATCTTCTTTAAGTTGTCTGCTCACTTATTATATTGTGGATTCTAATCAAACGCATATCAAGCTATTTTGTTACAGTTCTCGTTTCCTATTCTATGAGCGAAGTAGTGAATTTTAAAATCATGTGTACGTTGTTTTCAACTATTTTGTTTCATTTCATGTACACTTTTTGTAAGTTCTACAGTAACTAAAATGTAATATAACGACATAAATTATATTGGGAGGCAATAAAAAATAGACATGAAAAAAATACATTAATTGTTATATACAACATTTGAAAGATGGTCATAAAGATAGCGAAAACACAAGAACATTTGTATACTTTATAATTAAAGATGATAATAAGACCTAACGTAGCTTAATGTCTATATACTGGATTACAAGAATGCAGATCTGTATACAACCAGTTTCATTTACATTTCCTTGTTCTAAAAGCAATGTATTAACTGTCGTCCCCCACTATTTCCTGTGGCAATGCATTCCAAGCATTCACCATTCTCTGACTGAAAACATATTTCCTAATATCTAATCTAAACCTTTCTTTAGTTAATTTATAACTATGCCCTCTTGTTCTTGTAGGTGGTTGTATTTAGAAATACATTTTAGTCATATTTATCGTTCCTTTGATTATCTTATAAACCTGTATTAAGTCACCTCGAATTCTTCTCTTCTCTAGACACTGTAGGCCGGTTTTTCAGAGTCTTTCCCGATAACCGTAATTCTGGAATCACACTATCAGCGGTGTCGTTCTTTTTTGTAACCTTTCCAGTATGATTTTATCTCCACTACGATAAAGACCCCACATATGTACACAGTACTCCAATCTAGCCAATCTAGTTCTTACTAATGCTTTATTCAGTTTGACTATCACTTCCTTGTTTCTATGTTTAATATTACTTTGTATCATACCTAACATTGCATTGTCTTTTTCTCTGCTACCTGTACTTGCTCATTCACCTTACCTGTATAATCTATTAAAACTCGTAGGTCCATTTCACATGAGAACACTTGTGAATTTATAAATTAAATATGAAAGATGACGATATAGACTTGAAGTAGACTGAGCGATAGTATATTAGAAATAATATCGGCAGGAAGAACAAAAACAGAAATGGTTATTAAACCCGCCAGACGTTCCAATATAGTTAGGTCGCGGAAGTGGCCTAAGGGAGATAACTGGAATATATTGCTGAAATTTGGAATGAAGGATTCGCTTAGTAAGCTTTATCCTTCCAGGCTAGTCTGTTTTCAATATAATGGATTACCGTTCTTGTGCGAAATAATTCGCAGCGGTTAAGTCTCTTCCCGGGGTGAATCCCTGGGCTTCTTACTAAGGAGGAAAGGATAGTAATACTGTGCCCTCAATCATGTCGTAATAGGAACTAAAGAGACCTGTGAATGCCGTTAGCAGCCTCATCATGGCAAATTGCTACAGAAACTTTCACTGTAAGAGTATGCAGTATGGTTTGGCACAGTGTTATCGAGTGCTGGCATCTAACACTTGCGGCTTTTGTAGGGAGCGGGCTAGAGAAGAATATATGATACCCCTGTTTGACAGTTTTGTTGGACGTAAAGGTAAAGGAGATATTAGAGAAAGGAAGAGCGCAGATTCTGCTATCAGAAAATCCCTCATCAGCATCAACAACAAATTATCAACATCAGGTGGTGTTGATTATCAATTCCTTTCACAGTCTGTTTCTGTGAGCATCTCAACAATTGCGATCCTCTCTGTTTTCCATCCAGTTTGTCACGCCAACCTACACGTTCTTTCTTTTTATGTCTCTATCTGTCTTTTTTGTCCTCAATCTTTTCCATTGTCTCATGGTTTTGCAAATCCTCCATCCGTAGTGTGTGCCCAATGATTTGTGCCTGTTTATGTTTCATGTTAGTTAATAGTGATCATTCATTGACCACCAGTCATGTTGGGGGTCTCTGTGGCGAAGTGGTTAAGCCGTTTGTCTCGTGTTCAGACAGCGGGGTTCGAATTCGAGCTGCGACGGTCGGTTCGTGATGGCAATTTATACGGAGATCCCTGGGTTCATCGCTGGAGATTCCTGGGTTCATCGATGGAGATCCCTGGGTTCATCGCTGGAGCTACTGAGTTCATGCTTTGTGTGATGCTCTCAGCAGGCGGGGATACTGTTCTGTGGAGAGAGACCAAGCCACGTGGTGATACCCACGCGTTGAAATCCAGCCCTCGCCAACGAAGAGAGCATGTAATGTGGTTTTCTTGTCACATATCTCCACTTGATATATTTCTATTCGCGTTAAACATATCATTCTTCTCAGAAACTACATTTTGACTGCGGCAAGGGATTTTTGCATTTATTCATTGTTCAGGTCCCATATACATAAATTAATATGTGTTCAACATAACACTATATAAACTCTCTTTCTCTCTCTCTCTCTCTCTATTTGTATCTTTCATTCTCTTTCTTTCACTCACTGCCTCTCTCTTGCACGCACTCACTCTTTCACTCTCTATTTATGTCACTATCTGTCTCTTGCTTTCCCTCACAGTCACTCTTTCATTCCCTCTCCCATATTCTCTCTCTCTCTCTTTCTCTCTTTGCTTTACTCACTCTCCTTTTCACTTCCTCTCTCTTTTACTCACTCTGCAATTCTCTCTGACTGTCTCTCCCTCACAATCTCCCTCTCTCTCTCTCTCTCTCTCTCTCTCTCTCTCTCTCTCTCTCTCTCTCTCTCTTTCTCTGTTAATTGTCTGGAATTGCGTCTGTGTATATATTTCTTTGTTATGGTAGATAGCTTTAGTTAGTGACATTATATTCTTTATTTCGATTGAACATCTATCATCGTCTGCTTTGGTGGACTCCAGATATAAGTTTTGCTGTTTGTTAGAATATTGCACCATAACGCAGATAGTGTGTCATCATACACAGCTGCTCCTCATAAGTTGTTCTCCCATTTTTGAAAAATTGGAAAATAGCCTGCAAGAACAAACTTCATGGCACACGGGAACCACCAAAAGTGTTCAGTTACTCCATTGCTTAAATTGCCAGCGAGAACTTTAGAGCTTCCCCCACGAATTCGAAATTTCCCTCTGATATCAGCAGACAGCCAATTACAGCTGAGTCGACCGGGAGATGAGGTCATGCCATGAGAAAAAAACACGACACCCCATTTTTTCAAATAGACCACTAGTCAAACACCTACCTAAAGTGGTGGATGTTTCTGTCAATTACACCTACTTAATGTAATAACGACTTTACTATTATATGTTTCTTTGTGGTTATCTCAAGGAGCAGATGTGTATGTGAAAACGTCCAGGGACATGCAACAGGTTAAGCACAACATATGGGAAGGAATTGATTCGCTAGAGCCAAGCATGTTAATAAGCGAATGTGACATGCAGTACTTAACTTAAACTTAACGTCCGTGTACTGTAGAGTGTGTATACTTCTTCTTCTTCTTCATCGTACGCAGTCAGACAGTAACCATTATTTTTTCGAAAAAAGCAGCGGTCATCCTGAGGCTGTCGACACTGCCATAGAGCTTGTCTAGTGTTGCCACTGGTGATGGCCACATCTGCTCTCTCTGATCCTCGTATGTCGGGCAGTTTTGCAGCAAATGCTCAGCGGTCATTTTCCCGGTACCACACGGGCATTCGTCGGTGCCACCTATCTTAAATTTGTTGAATAGGTGGTACCTCAGTCTATTGTGGCCAGTGCGAATTCTGAAGACCACGACCTGCTCTCTTCTGTTCAACTGGTAATATGCATCGTTTTTGGTATAGCCAGTATGTTCGGTTTCCCATTTGGTCATGTATCTAGCTCTAATAAGCCGTTTTGACTCTTCGTATGTCATACTAGTATCTGGTTGTGGTAGTTTTGCACCTTCTTTTGCCAGTCTGTCTGCCTCCTCGTTGCCTTGGATGTTGCAGTGAGATGGAACCCACTGCACCACTACCCTATTTGGTGCGGACTGCTGGCATAGTTGACAGAGTACTGCTCTTAAATCATTAAGTTCAGCATTGTTCTGGCTTTTTAGTGCTGTGACTACGACCAGAGCATCTGTAAGCAGGACTGTATGGCTTTCATTCCTTTTACTTGTCACCATTTCTTCCACTGCCGCCCTCAGTGCCTCTGCCTCCGCTCTGAAATTGCTTGTGTATTTTCCAGTAGCGAATGACAGTGTTATTTTTTTGCCATTTGGTAGGTTCAGAAATGCTCCTGCCCCTCCGTTCTGTGTTGTATTTGTTACGGAACCGTCGGTGTATGCATGGGTCCAGTCCATGCTTGGGTAGTTTTCGGTTATGTAACTCAGGGTAGTATCTCTTCTTTCTTTTTCAGACTGGCAGTTTTTTGTTTCCAGTACCTGGTATATTTTCTACCACCTCTGGAAATATATGCTGCCTCCGGGTAGGTTTTCGTACAGTAGGGATGAGCCTTGGTGTTAGTGCGTTCATGGGGGTTTCGTGCATCTTTGCTTTGGTTATTTCTGCAAAGTTTCTTCGCTTTAGTTTCCCATTTCCGAAATTGTTTAGTCTCTGGTGCATTGGATGGTCAGTCAGTCTTCTGAGTTTCTCTGATTGCAGCTGGGCTCTGCAGTCTCTTCTGTCGGTCATGGATTGCAGTTTTGTAATCTTTTCAAGTTCTACAATTGGCGTTGACTTCATGCCTCCTGTTATAACTCTCATGGCTTGGTTTTGGAGTTTGTTAATTTTATCGAAGTTCGCCTTTGCTGCTGTTGTCCATGCCGCAATGCCGTACTCGAGAACTGGTCTCACTCTTCCAGTGCACAGTTTCTTTAGTAAACGTTCGTCTGCTCCCCAGCTTGTGCCATCAAGTTTCCTCATGATTGCCATTCTTTCTTCGCCCACTCTTCCAGCGATGTTAGAGTTTGTATACAACCAGTTTCATTTACATTACCTTGCTCTATAAGCTATGTGCATCCAATTTATTCTTAAATGTATAAATTCTACCAGCATTCACTACCTCCTGTGGCAATGCATTCCAAGCAATCACCACTCTCTGACTAAAAAAATATTTTCTAATATTTGATCTGCACCTCTCTTTAGTTAATTTGTAGCTATGCGCTCATGTTCTTGTAGGTGGTTGTATTTTGAAAAACTTGTAATAGTCTAATTTATCCGTTCCTCTGATTATCTTATAAACATGTATTAAGTCACCGCGAATTCTTCTCTTTTATAGACACGGTAGGATGTTTTTCTGAGTCTTTTCCCATAACCGGTATTCTGGAATCCCACTATCAGAGTTGTCACTCTTTTTTGTATTCTTTCCAGCATGTTTATATCCCCTCTATGATAAGGACTCCACACCTGTACACAGTACCCCATCTAGGTCTAACTAATGCTTAAACAATTTGACTATCACTTCCATGCTCCTATGTTTAATATTGCTTTTTATCATACCTAACATTGCATTTGCCTTTTTCACTGCTACCTGGACTTGCTCACTTACCTTACCTTTATGATATATTATAACCCCTAGGTCCCTTTCCTTTTCTATCTTTCTAATAGCAGAAGGAACTCGTGCTTGCGAAGCGAAAATGTGGTTCATTTACGTGACATCATTGTCCGTTCATAGTTTCATTACATTTTCATTGCGTTCACGTTATTATGTTACAAAAATGCAAATAATTTAACAAACAAAAAAGTGATTACATTTAAATAATGGAAAAGCGACTTGAGACGTAATAGTATGACCTATTAATCTAGAGGTTACACGTTTTTCCCAAATGGCGAGATCTCTCCCAATAAAATGTTAATTCACCCCAACTTGCTCACTCTCAACCACTACTCGAGATGAAACTTTCCTACTCACTTATTGTTATTATTTGAAAAACCCATTAATTGGACCTGGACTGTTGCGACATGTGTCTCACGACGATAGGTAACAGATATACATAAACACATACGTCCTATGTTTTTTTCTTTATTAAAAAAAACCAGGGGAGGGGGCGCGAAGAGGGCAGTAGTCTAATGTACTGTGTTCGCCTTGGGTGGTGGAGGACACGGATTCAATTCACGTTGGAGACCGGAATCTTTTCACGTGGATTATCCAGTAAAAATTGTCCCTGATCTTTGAGTAGCACATCAGATACACGTGTGCAGTGGCGCGCACGTTAAAAATTCCTTGGCAGTTGGAATCGAAAAGAAAATGCTTAACGACCGCTGCCTAGGCAAAATTCAAAATAAACTCTAATTAATCTATGGATTCTCGCCCCACAGAGGACTGTATGGCTATAGCATCAGGTCTTGATTATATGGTTAGCTGAGCGGCATAGATGGCGCCTGACAGTTACACCAAAAGACTTTATTTCTAGGGGGTATCTACAAGATTATGGGCTGGTGGACAAAGTGTGTTGGACATCCACAAGCTAGTGAACAGTTGGACAACGTTTTGGACATTCACAAGCTAGTAGACATGTGGACAAAGTATGTTAGACATCCACAAGCTAGTGGGCAGGTGGACAAAGCGTGTTGGACATCCACAAGCTAGTAGACATGTGGACAAAGTATGTTAGACATGGATAAGCTAGGGGACAGGTGGACAAAGCGTGTTGGACATCCACAAGCTAGTGGACAGGTGGATAAAGTGTGTTGGTAGGCACGGGGACTATGTTGAAAAATAATAACAAAAACTGTCTGGTTCACAGATTGGAAAAATGTTATTAATAAAGTTGCTGTTACTTAATGACACATGATGATGTTCGTCCATTACATGTGATGAAGACCACTCTTTGTGTTCAGCCATGTGGTAAGTCTTTTATCTTGCTGTGTCCGCTGAAATGGGTGACTTGCGCAGTGATTTGTATTAAAGTGAGAAAGAAACTGCGCCTTTTGTCAACCACGTTCTCTGGTTCTGAGCTACAGTTGACCAGTGGCAAGACTTTATCGAGACGATTGGAGATAGCGTAGGATGCAGATTTTTCCTCAGGGTTTACTCTCCAAGTCTTTCCCATAAATAGGTATCCCGCAAGGCAGCGGAGAGGGGATGACATCTATCGTTGTGTGTCGTGCCTTTCCCATAACCAGACCTAACTGCGCCAAGTAAACATATATGCGATACGCATAATCATGTCACTTTTGATGTAAACAGCACATACTAACCGTCAAGTTTGCAAAATCTCATTATCCTTCGACTCATAGTTTCCTCGGCAGACCGTTGAAAACATGGCGGGTGTGATTCAGAATCCGCCAAGAGTTGATCAGCGAGCGGTGATTCGGTTTCTAACAGCTGATGAATGTCGACCAGTTGACATTCATCGCAGAATGCAGGCAGTGTATGGTGACAAAAGTGTGGTTAACGTAAGCTCCGGCGACGGGCCACCCGAATTGCTGCATAAATTTTGGAGATGGCATCTTCTGATGCAACAATATGCACCATACCTGATCTCGGAAGATCTTTCGTTAACTCACGTCCTTCTTTAAACATCGTTGTCCAGTTCTTCACTGTTGTCTTCAAAACACTTTTGTCACCATACACTGCCTGCATTCTGATATGAATGTTAACTATCACCGTTCGCTGTTCAACTCTGGACGAATTCCGTATCACACCCGCAATGTTTTCAACGGTCTGCTGAGAAAACTATGAGTCGGAGGATAATGAAATTTTTGAAACTTGACGATTGGTATACGCTGTTTACACCAGAAGTGTTATTTGCATCGTACGTATGTTTACTTGGTGCAGTTAGGTCCTTTATCATTTGAACTTGTCTCGTATATATAAACACACACGCAACCGCACACACACACGTTCGCGCGCGCGCGCACACACACACACCTACACACACGTACGCATTGCTGAAACAGTCTGAAACATTTTAATTCAGAACACAATTATTTTGTTTTGCTGTTTAGCAGAACCAATATTAATCCACTCTGGCAGACATATAGGCTCAGTCTTTGTTAGTATATGACGCTTGCTAACTGCTTATCTAGTGCGTTGGTCGAGCACACTCTATCCCTTTCATCTACCTGTATCGGTGAGTTGTTTGGAGTGTATTCGTCTAGCACGCGGTAACTTGACCATTTCATGATGTCATCAATGTCCTTATTTAATAGTGTTGCTATTGCGCATGTTTGGCTCATTATTTTTTTCAAATTTGTCTGCGGGTTTGCCATAGTGGTGGTGTACCATTCTATCTGGAATTAACCCTATTAAGAGATGGACTACTTTGTTTATCGTTTGCCTGTTGAGAAACCCAGGTAGCGTAGTAGTTAGTGCACTGACTTCCCAGCCGAGCAATTGGATGTGGGTTCCAGTTGGTGCCGGATTTTGCAAGTTGCAAAACTGATCATGGTGTCGATCCAGCTTCAAAAATGGGGTACCGGGGCAATCTGAGAAGTCAAGGCGGCCAGCATCAACCTTAGTTAGCCGTTGGTGAAGAAAAAAAATAAGCCTAACACTATATTCCCAATGGGCCACATTGACGTGTTCAGGAAATCTTTACTTTCTTTTTAATGTACCTGTCACCAGAGTCGTTTCCGGGGCAATCTTAATGGGACGAAAGTTTTCTTCCTTGCAAGAGTCAACTAAAGAGGGATGTGTATGGGGCTGGCAACTTCAAAATGTAAAAACCACGGCTATGAAATCGCATTGTAAAGGACTGAAATCTGATTTCCCTAAAATCTAACAACGGTAAGCCCTGTGTTTGATCAATATTGCTCTTCAATAAATTAGACAGGAAGTTACCGGTGTTTACTTTGCAGACATTATGCCCTCGCTGTATATGTTTATGGGAACTAGCATAGTAGCCCATTTATTGCCAATAACTTCTCTGCTATCATACACTGAAAGTCTTCTACATTTGTTGTGTGTTGGCCTACACCGTTGTTTGCTTCTTATGGCATGATCTCAGTATGGAAGGGGTCCACTTTCCATCTATATGATGGACACACAATCTTCTACCCTAGAGAGCTTTAACTATACTCTTAATCGTCTCTTCTTGGCATGCTGTCAGTGTGGCAGGGGTGCTGCTATCTTCTCTGTCAATGGCAGTGAGTTTTCTACCCCAGAGGGATTAGACTGCATCGTTAATCTCCTATTGCACATATGCACTCAGTGTGGAAGAGGACCTATTCTCACCTGTCAGACCCCTCTTATACGGTACGTTCATTGAGGAAGTCGGTCTATTCTCGCTTCTGTCAAACACAGACTTGGATTTTACAGGCGCCAAATTGTTGTAATAGCACTTGTCATAGCAGCTTGGGTCTGCTCGCGTCCTACAAGCATCACGTTAGTGTAGCTGCTAAATGCGTCCAGGCCTGCTCTTACGAACCAGCAAACCTCTGGACGTGTTACTGCGAGTATCGACCTACTCACCCAAGCGGACGCGCAGCTGTGTACAAGTGAACACGACCAACGACTATCAGGAGATAGCATGGTCGGTGGCAAGCCTGTTTGAAAAGACGATCTTAGGAGGGGGGCCTGGCAGGGCGTTGGTAAACGCGTTGAAGAGCACCACTAGTCCTGACAATCTCTAGGGAAAAATGAAATAACTTACCAGGTACACACATACTGGTACTCGAGATCATTCTTACTTCTAGCCTACGTTGTTTCAAATATCTTGACCATCATTTCCGACTCATTTGGTTAGTTTGACTAATGTTACTGTCCTTCCACTGGTACTGTTGGGCGGCTATAGGAAATGATGTTTACATTCTTTGGTCATGCATACTTGGAATACTGGTATTCAAACAGGCATGTTAATTACTGTTTGCCAGGTAGCCGAATGCTTCGACTATGTGTATTAGGTATTTGACAACCTCCTGCAGCTTACTATGCCTGGGGGAAGATACGAATAATTTGAGTAGATTTTTAACTAGAATTTGTGTTAGGACACCGGCCGTTAAGCCTACTCTTTTCAATTTCTTACTGCTATGGGATTTTTAACCTTTTCGACACTGCACACGGGAGTCCGATCTCACTACCCAGAGATCAGGGGAATTTTTACCAGAAAATTTACGTGAAATAATCACGGTTTCCATGATTCGAACCCGCGACATCCGGCACTCGAGGCGGACACCTTATCTCGAGACCACTGAGCCGCCTCAATATGCGACGTGGTCTTCGTCGTGCCTTGTAACCAGGTTATCTCCTCGTAGTTGTAGTTGATTACATTGTATGTTCTTGAGACCGAACCATCCTATTTTCTACTTTGCTTTTCTTCAGCACAATGTATAGTTCTCAAACTATTTCTAATCTCATAATTTTTCATTTTATCTCTGGTGGTGACATTCATGGCCTTTCTCAGACATTCAATTTCACACCTTAAAGTTGTTTTCTCTCTCCTGCCTTGGATACGGTTCAGTAGAAGATTAATCTAACATGTGAATATGTCTCACATATAGCTGAGTTCTAAGATTCATCTAAAACATTTGAATATGTCTCACATATAGCTGAGTTCTAAGACTCCTTTAAAACGTGTGAATATGTCTCACATATAGCTGAGTTCTAAGATTCAGTTAAAACATGTGAATATATCTCCTATGTAGCTGAGTTCTAAGATTCACCTAACATTTGAATATGTCTCACATGTAACTGAGTTCTGAGATTCATCTGCTAGACAGTTCTTGCATACACATATATAAGCATGTCTTCAACAGACAATGCAGTACCTCGTCTTCACACATGCCCACCCCCAAACTGTATCCAAGTCTCTTACCCTGTGTGACAATTGTTCCCCAGTTGGTCTCACCCCTTTCAATCAAACAAACTTACCATTTTGATAAATATAACAAATACTCTGCGACAAATTGTCCCGGCTTTATTATTTTTTGTTTAATCAACTTAAACTACACCCCTAAAGTTGTATTACTAAAATACTGCACCACTCGAACTGTTCCGCATCAGCGTTGGGGTCAATATATAAACTAATATACAATGTTACAAGGGACCAAGCGAGGTCGTGATCTTTGACAACTCGTAGTTACTAAAAGCTCTTTTATAACTGGACGCAAGATATAGTGTGTGAACTAATAATATGTGTTATGTGGACAAACAGACCGATTAAAACAAATTTACAGAGGATGAATTGCATTTATTACTACTTAACTAACGCTTCCTGCAAGAGAAGAGTAACATCAAATCACTCTAAGCTGAACCGTACAGACCTATGACGGTTCTTGATTGAAGCTTATACTATTATTTAACATTTGTATTGTATCTTCTTGTTGGACGACAAGATCAAGTGGCACAATAAAGCAAAGCAGAGAGAATTTGAAGGATGCAACTTCACAAAGTATCTTAAATTTGAAATGTCAATCAACTGATTTTTGTTGAATTTCAAGAAAACAGAAAATAGAAAAATGCTTCGAAGACGAAAATATTCTGGATAAAATGAGAAGCAGTGGAAAGCATTATATAATATAGATAAAGAAACTGTAAGGGAATGATGACTTTCTTGGCCATGATGAAAGAAGACAACAAATTGTAAGGCTGCGTCAAGAGTTGGAAATGCAATAACCAAGTTAGTCTGTGTCATAGCTACGTGCTTTGTTAGTTCTACGTGAGTGCTACGTGAGCGTTCAGGTTTGGACGGGAAGCATCAGGTGTCTTAACCTAATAGGATAGTAACAAGATGGACATGGAACAATAGGATAGCAATACGATGGACATGGAACAATAGGTTAATAACAAGAGGGACATGGAACAATAGCATAATAACAAGAGGGACATGGAACAATAGCATAATAACAAGATAGACATGACCCAACTTTTGCGGGTGAATTCCATCAAGACGGAAAGCATAATATTGGAGGACTAGTAAAGACAAGCTTTGATGTGGACACGGCCTTTCTTTTTCTTCTTCTTATTCTTCTTCTTATTATTATTATTATTATTATTATTATTATTATTATTATTATTATTATTATTATTCTGCGTTCTTTCTCAATTACCCGCTACCAAGCCCTGAAAATGGATTTGCAAGAATAAGATATAGTCCGGAGAACGGGATGCGTTGTGTCGGTAGTTTACATCTTGACTGCGATATCTCCACCTGTCCGTCCGACACATCCGTCTTCGGCAGTAGGCATCTTTGAGTACCCGGTTAGCCTTCCGTCTTCGATTCCTTCTCCTTAACCAGACTGCTCTGTTGCAGCCTATTATGCAGGATCATCGCGTTGAGATGTAGAAGGATCTTGGTAGCTTGGTTCGCTGGCCCTCACACTAGCAGTCAGCTATGGGTCGCTGATAGCTCCAGCTTATGCGTTGCCAATCATCTTGATCCCGACAAGGCCCTTAAGCTGATCTGTCGTGATTACTTGATTCTAACACATTTAGTCAATCTGATATGAGATTATAACTTCATTTTAACACACTAAGTTGAGGAGAAAGACTAACGTCTGGTCAGGCAAATTATACTGATCAGACATGTTAGTTAGGGTCAGGCAAAACATATTGGTCAAGACCATCACCTCGTCTTCCTAGTAGCCCTCCCTGGAAACGTGCTGTTTTCATGTCAGCATGGCTTACGGGGTGAGGGATCGACGTGATCACCATAGTAGTGAGCGACACGCAGATGAGGCCACGCATAGAACAACCGCCTGGGAGACCCCGGTCCAGCTCCATCAGCACTCTTGGGATGTCAGGAAAACTACAGTAACCCGCCACTAAACGTCCTTTTCAGGGCCCACAAAAGAGTAACCTACTAATTGTGGGCATTCGCAAACAACAAACACATTTAGTAAATCTGGTCTGACATTCTAACTTGATTCTGACATATTTACACAATCAGATCTCACCGTATTACTTGAGTCTGATACATTTACTCAATCTGATCTGACACACTAATTTAAGTCTAACCCATTAAATCAATTTGATCTGGCATAATACAGTAACTTAAGTCTAACACATTAAATCAATTTGATCTGGCATAATACAGTAACTTAAGTCTAACACATTTACTCAATCAGATCAGGTCTAACATTCAGACTTATTTTTAACATTTTTAGTAATAAGATCTGGCCTGATTATTTGAGTAAATCAAATTTAGTCAACATACAGAAGAACGCATGGCTGAGGGTTTTGAACGCGTATCTTCTAATCCAGTGGACACGAATTCAAACATTCACTAGGACGTGTGTTCTTTGTTATATCAGAGGTTAAAATAACAATTTAGCCTGCACGCTCTGTGGTTACTGCATGGACAAAAAGCATTAATACCTCAGCCCTGTACACTGTAGCTGGAGACTTCTGCAAGGGGTACAGAGACCTTAATGCCAGTTGTTTGTTCAAGTCAACACACACATAGATAATAGTAAGTGAGCGAAGGGTCGAGGACAGAGTGCGATGGAGAGTGGGGGGAAAAGATAGAGAGTGAGCGATAGTGTGATTGAGAGATCGAGAAAGAGAAAGAAAGTGAGATCAAGAGAGTGAATAGGTGAGAGAGCAAGAAACAGAATTGTAGATCGAAAGAGACTGAGAGATCGAGAGAGTGTGTGAGATCGAGAGCGAGAAAGTGAGAAATAGAGTAAGATCGAGTAAGAGAGAGAGAGAGAGCGAGAGTGAGTGTGAGAGAGAGAGAATGAGAGGTCGAAAGAGCAAGAGGGTAAGAAATAAGAGATCGAGATAGTGTGAGCGAGAGACCGAGAGAGTAGAAAGCGAGAGATCGAATGAGAATGAAATCGAGAGAAAGAATGACAGAGCGAGAGTGAAAGAGAGAGAGAGAGAGAGAGAATGTTTTTATCTCGTGTGCTATATTTGCTTCTTTATAGCTATTATTTCTCTCCCACCTCCTCGAACCCGCCTCCCAGTACATAATGGAGTTAAATTTGACTGTTATATAAACATTGCCTGTTATAAAGTCGGCTTGAGGCCTGGGAGGCGCGTGAGGGACGTGGAGGGCTGTCCGTGTTCTGATTACATAGGAGGAAATGAGAGAGTGGAAGAGGAGCAAGTATTGACCAGTCCTCCTCTATCTGAAAGGTGTTTTTTTTTAATCGAAAAAAAAGCTTTTTAGGCAAACTTTGACAATAGCGCCTCACTCCAAAGCTAGTTGAACATAATTCTCTATCGATCTGGTCCACTGGCACGAAACCCTTTTCTGACCAAAAGTATTAGCTCGATTTTAATTCGCTGTTTGAAAGTGCTTTGTGTTTGTGTGTGTTTTGTTGTTGTTTATTTATGTTTTAATGAGCTCTGTAATCAGAGTAAGACTTATGTTGTGTGTTTAGTAGACGAGTGCATGTATTTGTTTTGATATGGTATGTGTTTCTTCTGATATGGTATGTGCGGTATGTGTTTCTTCTGATATGGTATGTATGGTATGTCTTTGTTCTGATATGGTATGTGTTTCTTCTGATATGGTATGTGCGGTATGTGTTTCTTCTGATATGGTATGTATGGTATGTCTTTGTTCTGATATGATATGTGTTTCTTCTGATATGGTATGTGCGCTATGTGTTTCTTCTGATATGAAATGTGTTTCTTCTGATATGGTATGTGCGGTATGTGTTTCTTCTGATATGGTATATGTTTCTTCTGATATGGTATGTGCGGTATGTGTTTCTTCTGATATGGTATGTGTTTCATCTGATATGGTATGTGTTTCTTCTGATATGGTATGTGCGGTATGTGTTGCTTCTGATATGGTATGTGTTTCTTCTGATATAGTATGTTCGGTATGTGCTTCTTCTGATATGATATGTATTTCTTCTGATATGGTATGTGCGGTATGTTTTTCTTCTGATATGGTATGTATGGTATGTCTTTGTTCTGATATGGTATGTGCGGTATGTGTTTCTTCTGATATGGTATATGTTTCTTCTGATATGGCATGTGCGGTATGTGTTTGTTCTGATATGGTATGTGTTTCTTCTGATATGGTATGTGCGGTATGTGTTTGTTCTGATATGGTATGTGTTTCTTCTGATATGGTATGTTTGGTATGTGCTTCTTCTGATATGGTATGTATTTCTTCTGATATGGTATGTGCGGTATGTGTTTCTTCTGATATGGTAGGCATGGTATGTCTTTGTTCCGATATGGTATGTGTTTCTTCTGATATGGTATGTGCGGTATGTGTTTCTTCTGATATGGTATATGTTTCTTCTGATATGGTATGTGCGGTATGTGTTTCTTCTGATATGGTATGTGTTTCTTCTGATATGGTATGTGCGGTATGTGTTTCTTCTGATATGGTATGTATGGTATGTCTTTGTTCTGATATGGTATGTGTTTCTTCTGATATGGTATGTGCGGTATGTGTTTCTTCTGATATAGTATGTGTTTCTTCTGATATGGTATGTGCGGTATGTGTTTCTTCTGATATGGTATGTACGGTATGTCTTTGTTCTGATATGGTATGTGTTTCTTCTGATATGGTATGTGCGTTATGTGTTTCTTCTGATATGGTATGTGTTTCTTCTGATATGGTATGTGCGGTATGTGTTTCTTCTGATATGGTATGTATGGTATGTCTTTGTTCTGATATGGTATGTCTTTGTTCTGATATGGTATGTGCGGTATGTGTTTCTTCTGATATGGTATATGTTTCTTCTGCTATGGCATGTGCGGTATGTGTTTGTTCTGATATGGTATGTGTTTCTTCTGATATGGTGTGTGCGATATGTGTTTGTTCTGATATGGTATGTGTTTCTTCTGATATGGTATGTTTGGTATGTGCTTCTTCTGATATGGTATGTATTTCTTCTGATATGGTATGTGCGGTATGTGTTTCTTCTGATAGGGTAGGCATGGTATGTCTTTGTTCCGATATGGTATGTGTTTCTTCTGATATGGTATGTGCGGTATGTGTTTCTTCTGATATGGTATATGTTTCTTCTGATATGGTATGTGCGGTATGTGTTTCTTCTGATATGGTATGTGTTTCTTCTGATATGGTATGTGCGGTATGTGTTTCTTCTGATATGGAATGTATGGTATGTCTTTGTTCTGATATGGTATGTGTTTCTTCTGATATGGTATGTGCGGTATGTGTTTCTTCTGATATGGTATGTGTTTCTTCTGATATGGTATGTGCGGTATGTGTTTCTTCTGATATGGTATGTACGGTATGTCTTTGTTCTGATATGGTATGTGTTTCTTCTGATATGGTATGTGCGTTATGTGTTTCTTCTGATATGGTATGTGTTTCTTCTGATATGGTATGTGCGGTATGTGTTTCTTCTGATATGGTATGTATGGTATGTCTTTGTTCTGATATGGTATGTGTTTCTTCTGATATGGTATGTGCGGTATGTGTTTCTTCTGATATGGTATGTGTTTCTTCTGATATGGTATGTGCGGTATGTGTTTCTTCTGATATGGTATGTACGGTATGTCTTTGTTCTGATATGGTATGTGCTTCTTCTGATATGGAATGTGCGGTATGTGTTTCTTCTGATATAATATATGTTTTTTTCTGATATGGTATGGGCGAAATGTATTTCTTCTGATATGGTATGTGTTTCTTCTGATATGGTATGTGCGGTATGTGTTTCTTCTGCTATGGTATGTATGGTATGTCTTTGTTCTGATATGGTATGTGTTTCTTCTGATATGAAATGTGTTTCTTCTGATATGGTATGTGCGGTATGTGTTTCTTCTGATATGGTATGTGTTTCTTCTGATATGGTACGTGCGGTATGTGTTTCTTCTGATATGGTATGTATGGTATGTCTTTGTTCTGATATGGTATGTGTTTCTTCTTATATGGTATGTTCGGTATTTGTCTTCTTCTGTTATGGTATGTGTTTCTTCTGATATGGTATGTGCGGTATGTGTTTCTTCTGATATGGTATGTGCGGTATGTGTTTCTTCTGATATGGTATGTGCGGTATGTGTTTCTTCTGATATGGTATGTGTTTCTTCTGATGTTATGTATGGTATGTGTTTCTTCTGATAGGGTATGTGTTTCTTCTTATATCGTATGTATGGTATGTGCTTCTTCTGATTAGTTATGTATGTTAAGTGTTTGTTCTGATATGGTATGTGTTTGTTCTGATATCGTATGTATGGTATGTGTTTGTTTTGATATGGTATGTGTGGTGTGTGTTTGTTCTGATAGTGTATGTGTATGTTCTGATATGCTATGTGTTTGTTCTAATATGGTATGCGTTTGTTCTGACATGATTCGTGTATGTTCTGCTATTGTATGTCTACGCTATGATATGGCCTGTGTCTGCTTTGATATGGTATGTGTTTACTTTGATATTGCATGTGTACGTTCTGATAGGGTATGTCAATGCCCTGAAATCGTTTATTTATGTTCTGATATGGTATGTGTTTTTTATGATAAGGTATGTGTGTTCTGATATGTTATGTGTATGTTCTGAAATAATATGTGTTTTCTCTTAAATGATATGTGCGTATTCGTGTATGCTCTTGTTTTATATCATCTCATTTTTTGTTGTCTATTATTTTATTCCTTCGGTGCTATGTAACAGTTGAGCAATGTAGGAAGATCAAGATACCTTTCTTGCTCTTCTTCCATTTCTTCACTCGCTTTCAGACGCCAAATGCAATAAATCTACAGAAAACAGTGAGGTGGTTTTTGGTATCTTCATAGACCATGTCCAGGAATGGCATCGGTGATGGTCACATGCACTCTTTGTTGCCCACCTATGTTGGATACCTTTGCAGCAGATGTTTTTACCATCATGTTAGCAGTTCCACAAACACATTCATATGTATGTCCTGTTTGTTGAACGGATGGCATCTTAATTTGTTGTGGCCTGTGCAGAGTCTAAAGATCACTACCTCTTTTGAACTAGTAATATGCGTCTTTTGGTTGTTAACTTGTGTGCTCTGCTTCCCGCGTATTCCTGTCTCTACAATCTGTAAACCACTTGGCCTCTTAGATGTTATATCTACGTCAGGTTGAGGTATCTCTCCACCTTCTCTTGACAGTCTGTCAATCTCTTATTGCCAAGAATATTGCAATGAGATGGAATCAACGTTATCACAGCTCTCTTGTACCGGTGATGTACTTGACGTAGTATCATTATTGTATGGCTGTATTTTTCTGATTCCCATAGCGGCAACCACTCATAGTTCGCCTCTGAAGAGTACAACTTGTCTCTATGTGTTATTATCGGTCATTATAATTGATGCTGCAGTTAGCAAAGCCCCTTACCTCTGCTTTTAATTCACTTCAAAATTCTCTAGTCACCACATTGCTGTCTTTGTGTACTGGTTTTGTTGTCTTAAAAGGATCCATCCACCCCATTCTTAGCATTTGATGCTGATCCATCTGTATACACATGTGTTCAGCTGTTGCTTATATTGTGATTCTCTGTGTTTTATATTTTGGACTGTTCTTTTTGTTTCTTATCGACTGTTTTTTTTTAAACAATGCCGGGAATGTTTTCTATCAGCTCTAGGACGCGCAGTCTTCTCTAGGTGGTAAAGCATGTTCATAGATTTTATTTTGGATGTACGATTTATAGGATCTGCTCTCCACTTGCTCTCAAATATGCTCCGCTTGAGTCTTCCCTTTCCAAACCAATTTATTCTCTTGTAAGTTGGGTGGTTTATCAGCCTTCTGAATGTATCATCTTGTTGTTGGGCTCTGCTGTCTCTCTTTCACTGGTGCTGAATTGTGTCCAGTTCTCCAATGGGTATGGTCCTCATGTCTCAAGCTATGATTTTTTTTATTTTGTCAAAGGTTGATTTGGCTGCAGTTAGCCATGCTTGCTGATATGCATTGGAACCGAAAATACAGCACAGTGAAATACCTGGCTTGTGTGTGTCATAGTCTTCGAACAAGAGCTGACCAAGACCATGTTCCGCGTTCAAGTGGTGTCCCTGGAAACAGACTGCATTACTGTAGTTTAGATGCAAGAATAGGGATCGAAGTTGGAAGGCAAACCCGGTACCGAAAAAAACAACTGAAACGGATGTGTCAGGACGAAAAGTGGTTCTGTTTTCAAGACTGTGAATGATCCATGTATACATTTCCCCTCTGATTTGACTTTTACGCAGTGTGACTTGCATTGCCTTTTGCATACCGTATCGAAAACGTTTTCTAAATCCACTCAGAATACTAGTGAATGTTTTTTTTCTTGGAAGCATCGTCAATTTTCTGAGCAATGTGAACTTTCAACAGATGATCAGATCGTCCTTTTTTTATGGTAGTGATACATGGTATACCTACGTCCACCAGAACAGGCGGCTAAACAGTTATCACAGAAGCGCTTCCAAGAATCCAGAGTTCAAATGAAATAGTTATCAGAGTTCAACAGAAATAGTTATCAGAGAGAAGAGTTGGCCATTATTTTTTATCAAGTCATCAAGAATTGAGAAGCACCGTGGTAGTTAACAGTGTTTGACATTTATAAAAGGAAGATAAAAGAGAATTATAGGAATAATAGGAAAGGTATGACCAAGAGATAGGTTTACTGAGTTGTAAAAATACAAATCATCCACCGGAATAAATACTCCAACAGTTTTTTATAGTAGATAGAATTATAAATATATCCATATTAGTGAAGAAGTCAAGAAGTGATAGGGATAGAAATATACAGAAGCAATTATATGAGTCAGAGTGGGTCAGGAGGAAGTGCTATTAAAGTGAATAAAGATGTCATTGTGTTTGGCATAGACGTTTCCTTCAGTTATTCTTCTTCTTCTTCTTCTTCTTCTTCTTCTTCTTCTTCTGCGTACGCAGTCAGACAGTAACCATTATTTTTTCGAAAAAAGCGGCAGTCATCCTGAGGCTCTCGCCACTGCCATAGAGCTTGTCTTGCAGTTCCACTGGTAATGGCCACATCTGCTCTCTCTGATCCTCGTATGTCGGGCAGTTCTGCAGCAGATGTTCAGCGGTCATTTTACCAGTACCGCACGGGCATTCGTCGGTACACCCTATCTTCAATTTGTTGAATAGGTGGTACCTCAGTCTGTTGTGGCCAGTGCGAAGTCTGAAGACAACGACCTGCTCTCTTCGGTTCAACTGGTAATAGGCATCGTTTTTGGTGTAACCAGTATGTTCGGTTTCCCATTTGGTCATGTATCTGGCTTTGATAAGCCATTTTGACTCTTCGTACGTCATACTGATATCTGTTTGTGGTAGTCTTGCACCATCTTTTGCCAGTCTGTCTGCCTCCTCGTTGCCTTGGATGTTGCAGTGTGACGGAACCCACTGTACCACTACCCTTTTTGGTGCGGACTGCTGGCACAGTTTGCAGAGTGCTGCTCTTAAGTCATTAAGCTCAGTGTTTTTCTGGCTTTTTAGCGCTGTGACTACGGCGAAAGCATCTGTCAGCAGGACTATATGGCTCTCATTTTCACTGTGTGTCACCATTTCTTCCACTGCCGCCCTCAGTGCCTCTGCATTCGCTCTGAAATTGCTTGTGTACTTACCAGTAGCGAATGACAGTGTTATTTTTCTGCCATTTGGTAGGTTCAGGAATGCTCCTGCCCCTCCGTTCTGTGTAGTGTTTGTTACAGAACCGTCGGTGTATGCATGGGTCCAGTCCATGCTTGGGTAGCTTTTCGTTATGAAGCTTAGGGTAGTGTCTCTCCTTTCTTTTTCAGTCTGGCAGTTTTTGTTTGCAATACCTGGTATATTTTCTACCACCTCTGGAAATATATCCTGCCTCCAAGTAGGTTTTCGTACAGTAGTGATGGGTTTTGGTGTTGTTAGTGCGTTTATGGGATCTTCGTGCATCTTTGCTTTGGCTATTTCTGCAAAGTTTCTCCGCTTTAGTTTCCCATTTGCCAAATTGTTTAGTCTCTGGTGCATTGGATGGTCCGTCAGTCTTCGGAGTTTCTCTGACTGCAGCTGGGCTCTGCAGTCTCTTCTATCGGTCATGGATTGCAGTTTTGTAATCTTTTCAAGTTCTACAATTGGCGTTGACTTCATGCCACCTGTTATAATTCTCATGGCTTGGTTTTGAAGTTTGTTAACTTTATCGAAGTTCGCCTTCGCTGCTGTTGTCCATGCCGCAATGCCATACTCGAGAACTGGTCTAACTCTTCCAGTATACAGTTTCTTTAGTCTGCTTTCGTCTGCTCCCCAGCTTGTGCCAGCAAGTTTCCTCATGATTGCCATTCTTTCTCTGGCTTTCATTCGGTTTCTCTCAATCTGACTTTTCCATGTCATGCGCCGATCAAATGTGACTCCTAGATAGGTTGGGTTGTCGTTTGGCTGCAGGATTTTGCCATTTAGACTTAATTTGGTACTTTGGGGTTTTAGTGAAAGCGAGAATATTGGGCATGTGGTTTTCTCCTCGTTTATTTTGACCAGCCAGGAGTTCGCCCACTCTTCCAGCGATGTTAGGGCCGTCTGCATCCGATTTCTTGCTATGGTGAGATTCTTTTCAGAGGTCCACATAGCCAGATCGTCTGCAAACATTGAGCTATGGACTCTTCTTTGTATATTCTCTGTAATATCGTTTATATATACCAGGAAGAGTGTGGGTGACAATACTCCCCCTTGGGGTACTCCCTGCTCGAGTGTCACCTTTTTGCTCATCTGCCCTTGTACTTGAACTCTGGCCGTTCTTTGTTTGAGGTAGTGGTTGATCCACTTGTACATCTTCCCACAGACATCACTTCTTCTTAGCTTGACTCTAAGTCCATCTTTCCAGACTTTGTCAAATGCCTTTTCCAGATCCACCCAAACAGCTACTGTGTGTTTCTGTGCCTGGTAGGCATCTTCTATCTCCTGGGCTATGAGGATGACCTGGTCCTCAGTGGATCTGTGCTGTCTAAAGCCGGCTTGCTGTGGAATTAGTATTCGTTTTTCTTCCAGATGCCACATCAGTCTGGTGTTTATCATCCGTTCCATCAGCTTGCCGATACAGCTCAGTAGGCTTATGGGCCTGTATCCATTTGGATCTGTTTTGTCCTTTCCTGTTTTTGGTACTGGTACCAGTATTGCATCTTTCCATGCCTGTGGTACAATTCCCCTTTTCCAGCTTTGGTTTAGGACCGATAGCAGTTTCTTCTTCGCTGTTTGGCCCAGCCCCATCAGCATTTCGTTTGTTATCCCGTCTTTTCCGGGAGATTTCCTTTTCTTTAGTGTTCTCATAGCCTCTTCCATTTCGCGCATTGTTAGTTTGCCCATCATGTGCTCTTCAGGAGCCGTATTCATGTTTTCGTGTCCCTTTAGCTCTTCGCTAATGTCTGTATGCTTATCTGCAGGGACCTCGATGTGGTTTGCTCTGGCATAGTGATCTTCTTCTTCTTCTACTGCGTACACAGTCAGACAGTAACCATTATTTTTTCGAAAAAAGCGGCGGTCATCCTGAGACTCTCGCCACTACCATAGAGATTGTCTTGCAGTTCCACTGGCAATGGCCACATCTGCTCTCTCTGATCCTCGTATGTCGGGCAGTTCTGCAGCAGATGTTCAGTGGTCATTTTACCAGTACCGCACGGGCATTCGTCGGTACACCCTATCTTCAATTTGTTGAATAGCTGGTACCTCAGTGTGTTGTGGCCAGTGCGGAGTCTGAAGACAACGACCTGCTCTCTTCGGTTCAACTGGTAATAGGCATCGTTTTTGGTGTAACCAGTATGTTCGGTTTCCCATTTGGTCATGTATCTGGCTTTGATAAGCCGTTTTGACTCTTCGTACGTCATACTGGTATCTGTTTGTGGTAGCCTTGCACCTTCTTTTGCCAGTCTGTCTGCCTCCTCGTTGCCTTGGATGTTGCAGTGTGACGGAACCCACTGTACCACCACCCTTTTTGGTGCGGACTGCTGGCACAGTTTGCAGAGTGCTGCTCTTAAGTCATTAAGCTCAGTGTTTTTCTGGCTTTTTAGCGCTGTGACTACTTCGAGAGCATCTGTCAGCAGGACTATATGGCTCTCATTTTCACTGTGTGTTACCATTTCTTCCACTGCCGCCCTCAATGCCTCTGCCTCTGCTCTGATATTGCTTGTGTACTTACCAGTAGCGAATGACAGTGTTATTTTTCTGCCATTTGGTAGGTTCAGGAATGCTCCTGCCCCTCCGTTCTGTGTAGTGTTTGTTACAGAACCGTCGGTGTATGCATGGCTCCAGTCCATGCTTTGGTAGCTTTTCGTTATGAAGCTTAGGGTAGTGTCTCTCCTTTCTTTTTCAGTCTGGCAGTTTTTGTTTGCAATACCTGGTATATTTTCTACCACCTCTGGAAATATATCCTGCCTCCAAGTAGGTTTTCGTACAGTAGTGATGGGTTTTGGTGTTGTTAGTGCGTTTATGGGATCTTCGTGCATCTTTGCTTTGGCTATTTCTGCAAAGTTTCTCCGCTTTAGTTTCCCATTTCCCAAATTGTTTAGTCTCTGGTACATTGGATGGTCCGTCAGTCTTCGGAGTTTCTCTGACTGCAGCTGGGCTCTGCAGTCTCTTCTATCGGTCATGGATTGCAGTTTTGTAATCTTTTCAAGTTCTACAATTGGCGTTGACTTCATGCCACCTGTTATAATTCTCATGGCTTGGTTTTGAAGTTTGTTAACTTTATCGAAGTTCGCCTTCGCTACTGTTGTCCATGCCGCAATGCCATACTCGAGAACTGGTCTCACTCTTCCAGTGTACAGTTTCTTTAGTATGCCTTCGTCTGCTCCCCAGCTTGTGCCAGCAAGTTTCCTCATGATCGCCATTCTTTCTCTGGCTTTCATTCGGTTTCTCTCAATCTGACTTTTCCATGTCATGCGCCGATCAAATGTGACTCCTAGATAGGTTGGGTTGTCGTTTGGCTGCAGGATTTTGCCATTTAGACTTAATTTGGTACTTTGGGGTTTTAATGAGAGCGAGAATATTGTGCACGTGGTTTTCTCCTCGTTTATTTTGACCAGCCAGGAGTTCGCCCACTCTTCCAGCGATGTTAGGGCCGTCTGCATCCGATTTCTTGCTATGGTGAGATTCTTTTCAGAGGTCCACATAGCCAGATCGTCTGCAAACATTGAGCTATGGACTCTTCTTGGTATATTCTCTGTAATATCGTTTATATATACCAGGAAGAGTGTGGGTGACAATACTCCCCCTTGGGGTACTCCCTGCTCGAGTGTCACCTTTTTGCTCATCTGCCCTTGTACTTGGACTCTGGCCGTTCTTTGTTTGAGGTAGTGGTTGATCCACTTGTACATCTTCCCACAGACATCACTTCTTCTTATCTTGACTCTAAGTCCATCCTTCCAGACTTTGTCAAATGCCTTTTCCAGACCCACCCAAACAGCTACTGTGTGTTTCTGTGCCTGGTAGGCATCTTCTATCTCCTGGGCTATGAGGATGACCTGGTCCTCAGTGGATCTGTGCTGTCTAAAGCCGGCTTGCTGTGGAATTAGTATTCGTTTTTCTTCCAGATGCCACATCAGTCTGGTGTTTATCATCCGTTCCATCAGCTTGCCGACACAGCTCAGTAGGCTTATGGGCCTGTATCCATTTGGATCTGTTTTGTCCGTACCTGTTTTTGGTACTGGTACCAGTATTGCATCTTTCCATGCCTGGGGTACAATACCCCTTTTCCAGCTTTGGTTCAGGACTGATAGTAGTTTCTTCTTCGCTGTTTGGCCCAGCCCCATCAGCATTTCGTTTGTTATCCCGTCTTTTCCGGGAGATTTCCTTTTCTTTAGTGTTCTCATAGCCTCTTCCATTTCGCGCATTGTTAGTTTGGCCATCATGTGCTCTTCAGGAGCCGTATTTATGTTTTCGTGTCCCTTTAGCTCTTCGCTAATGTCTGTATGCTTATCTGCAGGGACCTCGATGTGGTTTGCTCTGGCATAGTGATCGACAAAGGCGTTTGCGGCTTTCTTATCTGTGATCAAGTTCTCGCCCTGTTTGATAGTAATTTGTTTATTTGACGGGGTTTCGTCATTTATGGCTCTGACTAGCTTCCATAGCTTGTTCCCTTCTTTGTCCAGGTTTAGACTTTCCGTTTTATTTTTCCAGCTTTCTCTTGCTGTTTGCTTGAGAGTGTGTTTGTACTTCGCCGCGGCGGCTTTGAGGGCGATGTTTGCCTCCATGGATTTTTCTCGTTCTGCCATGTTCCTAGCATTTGTTACTGCATCTTCCACTTTCTGCAACTCATCATTCCATTAGGGCTTATAGTTTTTCCTAGCTCCTCTTGGGATGGTTTCAGTGGCGGCTTGCATTATTGCCTTGCTTAGGCTCTCTACTATAGGCTTCATTTTGGTGTTTCGTGTGTTGATGGTTTCACACAGCCCATCTGTCAGGATTGCAAATCTGTCCCAGTCGGCTCGTTTGTAATTCCAACGTGGGAGCGGTTTTGTTTCATGTGGGCCTACTTCCATGTCAATGGTTAGCCTGATCGGCCTGTGGTCGCTACCTGCCAGTTGGTTTAGCACCTGGCGGTCTATTTTATAGTGTATGTCCTGTGTGGAGAAGGCCAAATCTGGAGTCGAGGTGGTATGCCATGTTCTTGAATAGAAGCTAGGGCTATCCTCCGGCCTATTGATTAGGGAGAGATTTGCATCTATCTCCCAATCTTCCACTTCGTCACCTCTGCTGTCTGTGTCAGAGTATCCCCATCTCTCCGAGTGGCTGTTGAAATCTCCAACTACTATGCAGTTGGAGTCTCTGACCTCCATACTCGAGAGCGATAGGTCTCTGTTTGGTGGTCCGTACAGATTGAAAATGCGGAGCTTCGTCTCTTGAGCAATTATGTCAACTCCTACAATTTCTGCTTGTCCGGTGTGATTGACAGGTACCGCGCTACTCGGTATGCTGTTTCTGGTCAGTATCAGGACCCCTCCTTTGTGGCCTTCTCTATCTAGACGGAAGGTCTGGTATCCTCTGATTGAGAATTTATGGTTATTGTTGAGGTGCGTTTCCTGGATACATGCCACGTCAATCTTACCTTCATGCAGGTGGTGTGTTAGGGAAAGTTTTTTGTTAATGACTCCCTCCGCATTCCACTGTAGTATTTTGAGGGTCTTGAGGTTTTGGCCAATAGACGTTGCCCCATAGCCATGTGCCTTGACTCAACGACACATGGGTGGGTGACCACCAGTAGTCAAGGGTGGGCCCCTTCGAGGCGTGAGGCCCGGCGCTATCGCTGCCTGGCGGGACTCCTCAGGATGAGCGCCATACGTTTTTCTAATAGGTTGTACTGCCATCATACTGTGATTTACGTTGCACTGTTTTGTTAGGCTTGCGGCCCCGTGCATCCGATTTCAACAGGCGTTTCTGTAGGGATGCCCTCCTTAGCCTTTGGCTGTCCCCAGCCTATCTGCAAGGCAGCAGTTGTTTACGATCAGAGTTTTCTCTCTTATGGAAGTTGTCTTACCAGACTATCGAGTCTTCACTACTCGTGTCTATAGGGTGCAATGATGATATGTGAGATGATAAATGGGATGGGCTGGTTTACCCGGAAGAGAGGCAGTCCAGTGTGTCTGTATCCCAGGATCGTCACGTCCTGCCAGAAACGTAGCATTTGCATGTGAGTGGGGTATCTCTTTTTCCCTTTATTTTCTTGGCTTTTATGCAGGGATGGTACGCCTAGCATTCCCCGCCACCTAGGGTGTTGACACAGTGGGGCAGGTGTGCAATGTCCGCTGGTCTGCATCTCTTCTGCGTCCAGTATGATAGTTATATGGCTTATAACGTACAGAGGTAGATATCGTAGCCGGAATGCATTCAGCCAGAGGACAAGCCTGGTAATGTCACAGAGATGTTGTTCGCCTGGTGTGCGGACAACTCTCATGGTCAGTGGTTGAGTCTTGACAGTTCACAGTGAGGTGGCTGCTCTACTGTTTTCGACACCCCGACCAGGTACTAAGTCTTTGGTTGGTGTTTTTCGCACCCCATCGCCGTATAGGGTGAGTATCAAGCAGTTGTCCGCCCGCTTTGATTGGCGGGCGGCAAGGACCTCTTACTGTGGCTCTACCTGATAGGGCTGGGGCGCAAGCCCCAGGTCCCGAGCATGTAGGAGCCTCCCATTGCAGTGGTGCTGAGATTTTGGGCGGGATTGCGGCTTACAAGGGTTCGGCCGTAATCCCCCACACGGTAGCCTCATGCCCTTGGCTTATCAGCCTGGTACGTGAACCAAAGTGTCTGCGGCTCCTCTCGATTTGAGCTGGTTTTCCGTAGCAACGCCCTGTCATTTGTAGGGTAAAACTGACCTGTCTTCAGATGATCTATTTCCAGCACCCGTTCACTATTTGGTCAGACGAATTTATTGAGGGCTTTTGTTTGTCAATGACCAGGTATTTGAAATCTGCGGTTTCTGCGGAGTTAAACACGATTTCCGTAGCGTTCTTTCATTTGGGTGTTTGAGAGCTGACTTGTCATCCGTGAGTCTTAATACCAGCGTACGTTCATTATTAGACCCAAACGGCAGTGCTCTCGATTTGTCAGTTGTTCTACAGTATTGGCGTGTTCAGTCAAATTAAGCCGCAGATTCCACACCTGGTGGTGCCCTTCCGTCAATTCCTTTAGCGAGACAATCAAGTTTCTTAGAGGGTAGCCCCAAAACTTTCGAGGGTCTAATTCCAGCACATGTTCTCTATTAGACCCCTCGAAGGTGTACTTTTTGATAGTCATTCTGCAGTATTGGCGTGTTAAGTTAACTTAGGTCTCAGGCTCCACTCCTGATAGTGCTCTTCCGTCAATTCCTTTATCAAACACTGGATGCAGACAAAACCGGGCCAGAGGGGGCATAACCTCAGATTTCTGGGGGTCTAAGTCCAGCACCAGTTCCATATTAGACCCCAGAAGAGTGGTCTCGGCATGTCAATCATTTAAGTGTTGGCCGTGTTGAGTCAAATTAAGCCGCAGGCTCCACTCCTGGTGGTGCCCTTCCGTCAATTCCTTTAAGTTTCAGCTTTGCAACCATACTTTCTCCGGAACCCAAACACTTTGGTTTCCCGGAAGCTGCCCGCAGAGTCATCGAAGCAACTCCTGCGGATCGCTAGTCGGCATCGTTTATGGTCAGAACTACGACGGTATCTGATCGTCTTCGCGCCTCTGACTTTCGTTCTTGATTAATGAAAACATTCTTGACAAATGCTTTCGCAGTAGCTCGTCTTGCGGCGGTCCAAGAATTTCACCTCTAACGCCGCAATACGAATGCCCCCGTTTGTCCCTGTTAATCATTACCTCCAGTTCCGAAAACCAACAAAATAGAACTGAGGTCCTATTCCATTATTCCATGCACCATTATTCAGGCAGCCGAGGCCTGCTTTGAACACACTAATTTTTTCAAAGTAAACGCGCCGGCCACCCAGGACGCTCAGCGAAGAGCACCCGTGGGAGAGAGCCGGCAGACGGTAGGGCAGGAGACAACGGGCAGTGAACCGGCGCGAGCCGCACCGCCCGCCTGCGCCTGAGATCCAACTACGAGCTTTTTAACTGCAACAACTTTAATATACGCTATTGGAGCTGGAATTACCGCGGCTGCTGGCACCAGACTTGCCCTCCAATAGATCCTCGTTAAAGGGTTTAAAGTGTACTCATTCCAATTACGGGGCCTCGAAAGAGTCCCGTATTGTTATTTTTCGTCAGTACCTACCCGTGCCGAGAGTGGGTAAGTTGCGCGCCTGCTGCCTTCCTTGGATGTGGTAGCCGTTTCTCATGCTCCCTCTCCGGAATCGAACCCTGATTCCACGTTACCCGTTACAAACATGGTAGGCATGTCACGTACCATCGACATTTGATAGGGCAGACATTTAAAAGATGCGTCCCCGGCACATGAGGCCATGCGATCAGCACAAAGTTATCCAGAGTCACCAGTGGGGACGCCGCAACCCCGCGAGGGGAAACGACGATTGGTTTTGAACTAATAAAAGCGCTCTTTCCGCGAGGGTCGGAGCTTGGTAAGCATGTATTAGCTCTAGAATTGCCACAGTTATCCAAGTAGGATCGTGTCATCTAAGGAACCTCGACTGATTTAATGAGCCATTCGCGGTTTCACCGTGAGATAGTGTGAACTTAGACATGCATGGCTTAATCTTTGAGACAAGCATATGACTACTGGCAGGATCAACCAGATATCTGTCGGAGACGTACGTACAGCACACACCGGTCGGCGGAGGAAGGGTGTGTAAAAAGCCTCGCTGGGACGACGGCCGCAGGGGCCGACTGACGGGACGGACGGTTTGTTCCACCCGTCCCTCACTTCGTCGACCTAGGACCGCCTGACAGGGGCCTCCCACACGCACCAGACGACCGACCGACCGGGCTCGCTCGAGGAGGGATGGCAGCGCTCTGTGCAGAACGGATCCCAACGACCTCGGCGACGAATTTCACTGGGACTAGAGACACAATTTGGCCTGCCCTTCTCCGTAGGGAGAACGCAGGGCCTCGAGGCAACGATTCCTGCTTTCCATTTGCCGGTCACAAGCTCTTTGCGAGAGTCGGACCACCAGCGAGACGTACTGTCGAGCTCTGCTATAAGCCTTAGATAAATCACCACGGACGGACCACGTTTCCTGATACGGACCAGACTAGCGCTTCTCGGTGGAGGAGCAACTACCACAAACCGCACCCAATTCGCACTACGGGGAAAGGCAGGCGAGCGTTTTCCGCAAGCCCGCGCTATCGCTCCGCCTGGCGGGACTGAGATCGCTTTACGAACACTGGTTGAAATTGAGTCGCTGCGGCGAGACAACTACCCCAGATGGCATAGTGATCGACAAAGGCGTTTGCGGCTTTCTTACCTGTGATCAAGTTCTCGCCCTGCTTGATAGTAATTTGTTTATTTGACGGGGTTTCGTCGTTCATGGCTCTGACTAGCTTCCATAGCTTGTTCCCGTCTTTGTCCAGGTTTAGACTTTCCGTTTTATTTTTCCAGCTTTCTCTTGCTGTTTGCTTGAGAGTGTGTTTGTATTTCGCCGCGGCGGCTTTGAGGGCGATGTTTGCCTCCATAGATTTTTCTCGCTCTGCCATGTTCCTAGCATTTGTTACTGCATCTTCCACTTTCTGCAACTCATCATTCCAGTAGGGCTTATAGTTTTTCCTAGCTCCTCTTGGGATGGTTTCAGTGGCGGCTTGCATTATTGCCTTGCTTAGGCTCTCTACCATAGGCTTCATTTTGGTGTTTCGTGTGTTGATGGTTTCACACAGCCCATCTATCAGGATTGCAAATCTGTCCCAGTCGGCTCGTTTGTAATTCCAACGTGGGAGCAGTTTTGTTTCCGGTGGGCCTACTTCCATGTCAATGGTTAGCCTGATCGGCCTGTGGTCGCTACCTGCCAGTTGGTTTAGCACCTGGCGGTCTATTTTATGGTGTATGTCCTGTGTGGAGAAGGCCAAATCTGAAGTCGAGGTGGTATGCCATGTTCTTGAATAGAAGCTAGGGCTATCCTCCGGCCTATTGATTAGGGAGAGATTTGCATCTATCTCCCAATCTTCCACTTCGTCACCTCTGTTGTCTGTGTCAGAGTATCCCCATTTCTCCGAGTGGCTGTTGAAATCTCCAACTACTATGCAGTTGGAGTCTCTGACCTCCATACTCGAGAGCGATAGGTCTCTATTTGGTGGTCCGTACAGATTGAACATGCGGAGCTTCGTCTATTGAGCCATTATGTCAACTCCTACAATTTCTGCTTATCCGGTGTCATTGACAGATACCGCGCTACTCGGTATGCAGTTTCTGGTCAGTATCAGGACCCCTCCTTTGTGGCCTTCTCTATCTAGACGGAAGGTCTGGTATCCTCTGATTGAGAATTTATGGTTATTGTTGAAGTGCGTTTCCTGGATACATGCCACGTCAATCTTACCTTCATGCAGGTGGTGTGTTAGGGAAAGTTTTTTGTTAATGACTCCCTCCGCATTCCACTGTAGTATTTTGAGGGTCTTGAGGTTTTGGCCAATAGAAGTTGCCCAATAGCCATGTGCCTTGACTCCACGACACATGGGTGGATGACCACTAGTAGTCAAGGGTGGGCCCCTTCGAGGCGTGAGGCCCGGCGCTATCGCTGCCTGGCGGGACTCCGCAGGATGAGCGCCATGCGTTTTTCTAATAGGTTGTACTGCCATCATGCTGCGATTAACGTTGCACTGTTTTGTTAGTCTTGCGGCCCCGTGCATCCGATTTCAACAGGCGTTTCTGTAGGGATGCCCTCCTTAGCCTTTGGCTGTCCCCAGCCTATCTGCAAGGCAGCAGTTGTTTATGATCAGAGTTGTCTTTCTTATGGAAGTTGTCTTACCAGACTATCGAGTCTTCACTACTCGTGTCTATAGGGTGCAATGATGATATGTGAGATGATATATGAGATGGACTGGTTTACCCGGAAGAGAGGCAGTCCAGTGTGTCTGTATCCCAGGATCGTCACGTCCTGCCAGAAACGTAGCATTTGCATGTGAGTGGGGTATCTCTTTTTCCCTTTATTTTCTTGGCTTCTATGCAGAGATGGTACGCCTAGCATTCCCCGCCACCTAGGGTGTTGACACAGTGGGGCAGGTGTGCAATGTCCGCTGGTCTGCATCTCTTCTGCGTCCAGCATGATAGTTATATGGCTGATAACGTACATAGGTAGATATCGTAGCCGACGTGCATTTAGCCAGAGGACAAGCCTGGTAATGTCACAGAGATGTTGTTCGCCTGGTGTGCGGACAGCTCTCATGGTCATTGGTTGAGTCTCGACAGTTCACAGTGAGGTGGCTGCTCTACTGTTTTCGACACCCCGACCAGGTACTAAGTCTTTAGTTGGTGGTTTCGCACCCCATCGCCGTATAGGAGAGTATCAAGCAGTTGTCCGCCCGCTTTGATCAGCGGACGGCAAGGACCTCTTGCTGCGGCTCTACCGGATATGGCTGGGGCGCAAGCCCCAGGTGTCGAGCATGTAGGAGCCTCCCATTGCAGTGGTGCTGAGATTTTGGGCGGGATTGCGGCTTACAAGGGTTCGGCCGTAATCCCCCACATGGTAGCCTCGCGCGATTGGCTTATCAGCCTGGTACGTGAACCAAAGTGTATGCGGCTCCTCTCGATATGAGCTGGTTTTCCGTAGCAATGCCCTGTCATTAGTAGGGTAAAACTGACCTGTCTTCAGATGATCTTTTTCCAGCACCCGTTCACTATTTGGTCAGACGAATTCATTGATGGGTTTTGTTTGTCAATGACCAGGTATTTGAAATCTGCGGTTTCTGCGGGGTTAAACACGATTTCCGTGGCGTTCTTTCATTAGAGTGTTTGAGAGCTGACTTGTCTTCCGTGAGTCTAATACCAGCGTACGTTCATTATTAGACCCAAACGGTAGTGCTCTCGATTTGTCAGTCGTTCTACAGTATTGGCGTGTTCAGTCAAATAAAGCCGCAGGTTCCACTCCTGGGGGTGCCCTTCCGTCAATTCCTTTAGCGAGACAATCAAGTTACTTAGAGGGTGGCCCCAGATTTTCGAGGGTCTAAATTCCAGCACATGTTTACTATTAGACCCCCCGAAGGTGCTCTCTTTTGACTGTTATTCTACACTATTGGCGTGTTTAGTCAACTTTAGCCTCAGGCTCCACTCCTGATAGTGCTCTTCCATCAATTCCTTTATCAAACACTGAATGCAGACCAACCGAACCACAGGGGGCATAGCCCCAGATTTCTGAGGGTCTAAATCCAGCACCAGTTCCATATTAGACCCCAGAAAAGTGATCACGGCATGTCGATCATTTCAGTGTTGGCCGTGTTGAGTCAAATTAAACCGCAGGCTCCACTCCTGGTGGTGCCCTTCCGTCAATTCCTTTAAGTTTCAGCTTTGCAACCATACTTTCCCCGGAACCCAAACATTTTGGTTTCCCGGAAGCTGCCTGCAGAGTCATCGAAGCAACTCCTGCGGATCGCTAGTCGGCATCGTTTATGGTCAGAACTACGACGGTATCTGATCGTCTTCGCGCCTCTGACTTTCGTTCTTGATTAATGAAAACATTCTTGACAAATGCTTTCGCAGTAGCTCGTCTTGCGGCGATCCAAGAATTTCACCTCTAACGCCGCAATACGAATGCCCCCGTTTGTCCGTCTTAATCATTACCTCCAGTTCCGAAAACCAACAAAATAGAACTGAGGTCCTATTCCATTATTCCATGCACCATTATTCAGGCAGCCGAGGCCTGCTTTGAACACACTAATTTTTTCAAAGTAAACGCGCCGGCCACCCAGGACGCTCAGCGAAGAGCACCCGTGGAAGAGAGCCGGCAGACGGTAGGGCAGGAGACAACGGGCAGTGAACCGGCGCAAGCCGGACCGCCCGCCTGCGCCTGAGATCCAACTACGAGCTTTTTAACTGCAACAACTTTAATATACGCTATTGGAGCTGCTGGCACCAGACTTGCCCTCCAGTAGATCCTCGTTAAAGGGTTTAAAGTGTACTCATTCCAATTACGGGGCCTCGAAAGAGTCCCGTATTGTTATTTTTCGTCACTACCTCCCCGTGCCGGGAGTGGGTAAGTTGCGCGCCTGCTGCCTTCCTTGGATGTGGTAGCCGTTTCTCATGCTCCCTCTCCGGAATCGAACCCTGATTCCCCGTTACCCGTTACAAACATGGTAGGCATGTCACGTACCATCGACATTTGATAGGGCAGGCATTTGAAAGATGCGTCGCCGGCACATGAGGCCATGCAATCAGCACAAAGTTATCCAGAGTCACCAGTGGGGACGCCGCAACCCCGCGAGGGGAAACGACGATTGGTTTTGAATTAATAAAAGCGCTCTTTCCGCGAGGGTCGGAGCTTGGTAAGCATGTATTAGCTCTAGAATTGCCACAGTTATCCAAGTAGGATCGTGTCATCTAAGGAACCTCGACTGATTTAATGAGCCATTCGCGGTTTCACCGTGAGACAGTGTGAACTTAGACATGCATGGCTTAATCTTTGAGACAAGCATATGACTACTGGCAGGATCAACCAGATATCTGTCAGAGACGTACGTACAGCACACACCGGTCGGCGGAGGAAGGGTGTGTAAAAAGCCTCACTGGGACGACGGCCGCAGGGACCGACGGACGGACGGTTGTTCCACCCGTCCCTCACTCCGTCGACCTAGGACCGCCTGACAGGGGCCTCCCACACGCACCAGACGACCGACCGACCGGGCTCGCTCGAGGAGGGATGGCAGCGCTCTGTGCAGAACGGATCCCAACGACCTCGGCGATGAATTTCACTGGGACTAGAGACAATTTGGCCTGCCGGCCTGCCCTTCTCCGTAGGAGAACGCAGGGCCTCGAGGAAACGATTCCTGCTTTCCATTTGCCGGTCCCAAGCTCTTTGCGAGAGTCGGACCACCAGCGAGACGTACTGTCGAGCTCTGCTATAAGCCTTAGATAAATCACCACGGACGGACCACGATTCCTGATACGGACCAGACGAGCGCACCTCGGTGGAGGAGCCACTACAACAAACCGCACCCAATTCGCTCTACGGGGAAAGGCAGGCGAGCGTTTTCCGCAAGCCCGCGCTATCGCTCCGCCTGGAGGGACTGAGATCGCTTTACGAACACTGGTTGAAATTGAGTCGCTGCGGCGAGAGAACTACCCCCGATCTTCAGTTATTCAAGTGTGTGTAGGAAAGTTGATAGAGATAGTTAGGCCAGAGTCGTGAGTGGAGAGGCAGGAAAGTTTATGGAGATAATTAGGCCAGAGTCGTGAGTGGAGGGGCAGGAAAGTTGATGGAGATAGTTAGGCCAGAGTCATGAGTGGAGAGGCAGGAAAGTTGATGGAGATAGTTAGGCCAGAGTCGTGAGTGGAGAGGCAGGAAAGTTGATGGAGATAGTTAGGCCAGAGTTCTGCGTGGAGAGGCAGGAAAGTTGATGGAGATAGTTAGGCCAGAGTTCTGAGTGGAGAGGCAGGAAAGTTGATGTAGATAGTTAGGCCAGAGTCATGAGTGGAGAGGCAGGAAAGAGAAGAACAACATAATCATTTTGGCATCCGTGACCTTGAGTGTGAAAATTAGAGCCCCGCCACATACAAGACCAGTTGCGGTTCTCCATATCTACAATAGGTATATTCCGCAATATGTGCAGACTTGTGGCAGCCCTGGTCTCTTATACCAAACTAAGATATGTGATAGAGTCTAGGATCAGCTTAGTAATTTACTTGTCTAAAGAGTTACAGCATGTATCAACACAACGACGCGATTCACATAGTAAAACGCAGTGAACGCTTTCCTGGATGGAAACATCGCATTATCATTTATTAACATGCACATCAACAAAACAATATTAACAAACAGAACAAAGTACATCTAAACTAATCATTATTTATGTATATATATATATATATATATATATATATATATATATATATATATATATATATATATATATATATAGATAAGGGTCCCCCAAACTACATAACCCAGATTCATGCCGCTGCTCTGCCTTTCCTACACACCCAACACACAATCACCAACTCGTCATCACGATCGGATTACGTACTCAGGCGTTCTGGGCATTCACATATAATCAGATCATCTTCAATCAAGTGATCAGTACATCCACATACAATCGGTTTACGTATGCTCTGGCGATCTGTGCATTCATATGTAATTAGATCTTGTCACGTATAGTCGGATCACGTCCTCACTTGTGATTACATACTCAGTTGATCTGTACATACGCATATAATCAGAACATGCATCGTTCCCAAAGTGTCCTTTACATATCACACACATTCAGAACTCGTTCTCATGGGATCTGTACATCCACATACAATCATAACACTTACAATCAGGCGATTTGTGCATTCCCAATTACTTAGATCACTTCACGTATTCACACGAATCTGTACATTCAAATGTAATTAGATCACACATCGTTCACTTGTTGTCCTATACGTACGACACATATTCAGATCTCTTACTGTTCACATGGTGTCCAACATAAACACCTAAAGAGCGACTGCCTAAAACTCGAGGTGTATGTTGGTCCAATCACCCTGCAAACTCACTATCATTCTCAGACTACTAACAGCCTATCAGTCACTCTCCTAGGCAGTTTCAGCCACCCGCCTAGCCATTATGTGTTAGTTTATCTGTGCAGAGCATTTTATAGTCTCAAGCAACAACATGGCTGTCCAGTGGTCTCCTGTTTGTTGTTTGACTTAGCCATCCTCGGCTTTGGAACTCCTATCAACTTATTGTTATTGGATCACTATCCCAGAATCCCTGTCACTCTAAATGTCGTACCCGGTCATGGCGGCACCTGATTGTCACAATCCCCCTTCTCCCCCCCCCCCCCCCCCCCGACCCCAATCCATCCCAACTACGCTAATTCGGAACGCCAGAGTTGTCAGCTAGGAACCCCCATCTCAGTTCCGAACTCAATGGTTCTATGGTCAGGGATTGCACAGGAGTCTCAACAGGTTCACAGGGATGATCCCTGAACCAACTTGGCCATAGAAAGTTAACTGTAACTTGAAAATTGACAGCTAATTGCAACGTAGTATGAAGCAAGAAGGTGTGGAAAAAGTAATGACAGAACATCAGAGTTCAGAAAGAGGTTAGTTCATATCGGTGATTTCATGTGGTAAAACTTCGGGGTTAGGCAGACAATACTTAATAGGTTTATAACAGCGGTGAATTCAAAGACTGGCACTAAATCGGCTTTTGACGACACTGTAGTCTGACTCCAGTAAGTATCTGTGAAATCTCAGTGGGCCTCCAAGACTGATCGTAGTCTTGTATGATGGTCAGAAGGATGTGCGAACCCCTACGACAGAAGCACAATTGTAGCCCAGTCATCATCGAGCATCACACCCAATTGCATGAATTCAATACCTTTAATTTAAGCTCTGAACTTGCTAAACCTATGCCACCACAAAATAGACGGTCAGTTTTCCACTTCTACTGGACAATTTGTGCATAAACAAAACGTTTCCTGTACTAAATCAATTACTTTTGCAATTTACGTAAATCATTTTGAGGGTGTTTCACCTAGTTGAAATTTGAAACTGAAAATGTAGCTTAAATAACTCATTTTGTAGATATTTGGTTTCAACAGAAGCACGTTAACATGGTTTTGTTATCAAATAATAAAAACAGCATGAAGCGATACACAATATCATTCCCGTTAAATGTTTATATATATATATATCATCATGTAGCATGTCTTTTATAGAACGTCGCTCCCATCACAGTCTGTCTGATAGAAACTCATTCAGCCACAGTCATACCCAGGCATTCCTGGATATCTTGGTACCATCGTCTTCTTGGTTTCCTCTTTCCTCTTTTACCTGCACCATACCTTCCATCACTGTTCTCTCGAGACCGGTGTGTCTCTTGATGTGACCAAAGTATTTGCCTTTTCGAGTCAAAATGGAATTGATAAACCAGTTCTCCTCTATGCTCAACTCTTGCCGAATGTCTACATTTGTCATTTTCTCTGTCCGAGGTATTCTGAGGATCCTTCTGTAACATTTTGACTTGACGGATTCGATTCTTTGCCTGGAAGTTTTGGAAGTATATATATAAATATATATATATATATATATATATATATATATATATATATATATATATATATATATATATATATATATATATATATATATACCGCGTGCGTGAAATAACGTGCGATCCAAGAATTTTTTTAAACAAAAAACTAGTAGGACTGTTGTCCTTTTGCTGGAATGGTCCACGGATTTTTAGACTGAGGACTACAGGATGCTTCGTCACTGCTATCGTGTGCTGGCTGGGATTGACTATTTCACCCCAACATAAAAAACAATATATTACCCGGGGTTCGATCCAATGCCCTTCTAGTTAGCAGGCAGGCATCAAAACTAGTGCGATCCAAGAATTATATTCCATATTGTATGAGATTATTATTCTCGCGTCGATATCTCGATATTCTGTTAGTTGCAGCATATGTTGTCCAATTGATTACCAGGAGACATCTCTCAGGGGTACAAAGATAAGAATAATGGCAATGCCACACTAATAGCATGTCGTAAAAGGAAACAGTGGGGTCTAAGACACCCCCCACCCCCTAACCACCCCCTTTCCTTTCCTTAAGCTTATACAACTCCAAGCATTTCTTAACGATTAAAAACCTGTTCAGTGTGTAGAAGTAGCCTATTTTGATAAGACAGCTCTAGAAACAAAAGCTCTTACTTGGTACATGAATGACAGAGATTTTTTTGTTTTCATGAGACACGAAGAAGACGCATTGTAAACTGTTTTTCGTTACGTAAATGAAATGGGCATGAAAGTGTGAACAATTTTAAACTTGGAAGAGATTATCAATGAGAGAAAAAAAGTGAAACAATTGATGTGGACATCGTTTTCTAAGGTTTTAAAAGTAGAGAAAAGAGGAAGAAGAAGATATTTCTCAGTGGCTATTTTGGCTTCATGTTTTGGTGGCTTTGACTTATAACAAACTCATTTTAATCGGCAGATATTTTTTAATCTGCTGTGAATCGATGTACATACATTTGATGGTCTTAATGTCTGCATGAAGAAACTGCTACATTCCAATCTCTTTTGTCTAGGATTTTGCATCCTGTGCTACTGCTTGTACTGGAAAAATGTGACTACAATATATTTCACAACTATAATGAACTGTGATATCAAGGAACATGGAATATTTTATTTTCTGGGGCGGATTAGACAAAAGAAAAGTACATGGACACAATAAATATAGAGACGGGAGAAGTTCTAGTGGAAGTCGGTATAAATAAAATCCCTTACTTCTACGAGATCTAAACAAAGCGACCTGATTACATCTGTTTTTATATCCTATCCCTACTGAAGTAGCCTCGTTTAACCGAGTGTTCTCATTTAGAACAACCAGTGTGATGAGACGCACCATCAAGATATTGCCTACAAAAATTTAGGAGAAAATTTGGCGTAGATTAGACAGCTAAGTTCATGATAACCAATTTGCATTTAAAGAGAAGAGCGAAACTCGAAAAACAATATTCTATATGTCTACTAGCAGAGAAATATATAGAAGTACAGGAAAGCATGTACGTGTGCTTCGTGGAGTGCAAAAAGGTCTTTGACAGAGTCGCGAAAAGGTCTTTAACAGAGTCCAGAATGAGAAACTAACTACATGTCTGAAAAAACATAGATACGGGTTGAAAAGACGTAAGAATATTCCGTAACCTGTACTGGAAAGAGTGAGGAAGCGTGGCCTATGGGTTCGAATTTCGCCGTGTCCAGTTTGACAGACACGGGATTTTGTTTCTCTGTATGACCGCTCCACTGTGTAAGGAAAGTAATGGTAGTCTATCACACCTATTGTGAAACTTTTAACAGCCAAATAGGTTGGCTGTTGTAAAAAAGCGAAGTTCTGCTAAGTGCATGTTACTTACATTACATACAGGAGACAAATTGCCACTGTAACATCAGGCAGGCAGGCAGAGAGGGACAGGGGGACAGACATGTATAGAAAGATAGACAGACAGACAGATAGACAAATAGACAGAGCGACATACATACAGAGTGGCAGACCAGACATAAAAGACAGACAAGACATATAAGACAGACAGGACAAACATGACTTCAAGGCAGATAGACAGACAGAACAGACAGAACATCAAGGCAGACATACATATATAGAAAGATAGACAGACACACAAATAGACATATGGATAGAGCGACAGACATACAGAGCGACAGACAAGGCATAAAAGACAGACAGGACATGCAAGACAGATAGACAGAAAGGCAGACAGACACGTTATGTTCGCTACCTGGTAACGTGCAAGTTATCAATGACCCTATCATAACTGGAAACTTAGGCGTGTGTAAGCCATTGATAGGGAGAACATCTTGGGCATACCACTAGCCCTGAAAATTAGCTGAATAAACATGCATGAGAGACACTCGACGAAATAGTTCACAGTCTAGCTACGAGCATGCATGAGAGATACTCGACGAGGGAGCTCACAGTCTAGCTACGAGCATGCATGAGCGATACTCGACGAAATAGTTCAGTCTAGCTACGAGCATGCATGAGAGATACTCGACGAGAGAGCTCACAGTCTAGCTACGAGCATGCATGAGAGATACTCGACGAGAAAGCTCACAGTCTATCTACGAGCATGCATGAGAGACACTCGACGAGAGAGTTCACAGTCTAGCTACGAGCATGCATGAGAGACACTCGACGAGATAGCTCACAGTCTAGCTACGAGCATGCATGAGAGACACTCGATGAGATAGCTCACAGTCTAGCTATGAGCATGCATGAGAGATACTCGACGAGAGAGCTCACAGTCTAGCTACGAGCATGCATGAGAGATACTCAACGAGATAGCTCACAGTCTAGCTATGAGCATGCATGAGAGATACTCGACGAGAGAGCTCACAGTATAGCTACGAGCATGCATGAGAGACACTCGACGAGAGAGTTCACAGTCTAGCTACGAGCATGCATGAGAGATACTCGGCGAAATAGTTCAGTCTAGCTACGACCATGCATGAGAGATACTCGACGAGATAGCTCTCAGTCTAGCTATGGGCTGATTGCTCTGTAAATAAGCTTGTTATGTTGTGTGTGTTTTTTTGGTGGTCATTTTTAAATACAACATGAAATATAAATCACCACAGAATCACATGGTAGAAGCAGCAGCAGCAACAGCTAAATGCACACAGAGATGTTGGGTTTTGTTAAAGGAAAATGTATCGACACAATGGAAGTGTCTACATAAACTATCTAATGTACAAGAAAGAAATGTTGACTAATGTTATTGGAGCCGATATCAACACAAGTGTTCACATATAACCCATATAGAGAAATGTTGGCTAATGTTATTGGAACCGATATCAACACAAGTGTCCACATATAACCCATATAGAGAAATGTTGGCTAATGTTATAAGATGCAGATATCAACATGGATATCAAAGTACCCATATATAACACGTATAGATAAATGTTGGGCAGTGTCATAGGAGCCGATATCAACACAAGTGTCCATATTATACGAATATAAAAATGTGTATGTTTTGTTTTGTGCGTGTATTTTTTAAAACATGAACCACAATCAGAAACATGGCCGGAAACAATAATATATGAATAACAGAACGATTTTATCATTTTATGGTGTGGTTTTGTTAGTGGTAAGTGGGATTTTTTGTTTATTTATTTTAGTTGTTTGTTTGTTTTTTATTTCTAGTGGTGGTAAGCAGGACAGGAGAGGAATAGAGCATGCGAAACAACCAATGACTTGCGTTTCCAAAAAGTGATTGACGTACATATATAGGATATTTGTTATATTGTAGATGGGGTTTTATTACGTAATTCTTGGTGTACCTACCAATAGCATTCACATTTAATATTTTTTAATGAAAGACCTCTTGGAATGTGGATTTTTTTTCTCTATCTCTCTCTCTCTCTCTCTCTCTCTCTTTGAATCTCGCTTTCTGTCTTTCTCTTTCTCTTCATCTGTCTCTGTCTCTCTCCCTCTGAGCAACCACCGACACATACACCTACATAAATACTAGTGACAGAGAGATGTCCTTGTACTTTGAGCGGACATGAAGTCATGTAATCGCCATTTATCTGCAATCTCCAATAGATTAGTGTACACTGCCCTAGCGACGTTGTTCTGGGGGTAGACAATGAGACTTCCACGTTACAAGCCTCCATCAGCACAAAGGAGAGCTGATTTATGAGAAAATAAGTTTGTATGAATAAGTTGTACAATTCTGTTAGATTGCTAGCCAGTGTATCCTTGCAGTTACACACAACAGTTTCTCTTCAAAGGCAAATTATGTTTGCTATCGTGACGTTGTGGCATGCCCTTGTGGCGTGCTGTAAATTGATTATTTTGCTTCATATAAAGTGTATATTCTTTAGCCTCTGCATTAACATCCTTGCTAACACAACTGATGCTTTCTATGTTTCGATTGTGAATTTTTGAGCTGGTTTGTAGATTTTCTTTTAAATAGTGAACGTAAATGTTTACGTTGAATGTAGCACGTTTTTAGAATAAGCTGAAAAGCTCGGGGATGTTGCAGCATTCATTGGCCGCCATCGATCTGTTTTATGTAAAACATGATTTGCTCCTTTGACTCTACCCAGCGCCATCTTGCTACTCTGCTCGCTTCAAAATATAGGTCATGGCGGTAATTGGTCGTGAAGCCACCTTTATTTCTTGTTATCGCACAATATTTTTGGTTAACCTTCTTTTATGAGTGATATATTTATGCACTCTTTCCTTGCATTAACTGTGACGTCGACTTCCATGAATAATTATTTTTTAAAAACAAATAATTTTTTATTTTCGTCTTATTAGCTTTAGAGGTAGAGAGTTCGCTTTTCACCGTAGAGGTAGGACGTTAAAATCGCTACCTGTGCTCTCCAGTTGATTCAGGTATAAATTCATACCTGGCTTACTGTTAAATATGGAAAGATAACAAGAAATATATCTGGTCACCCCACCTCCTAAGCAAGATGGGAAATATTCAATGAGGTTTCTAATTTTTTTATAACTAAATTATGTGGCCATGTATAGTTGGGTAGACTGAGACGCATTTTGTTCTCGTTCGTTTTGATTTCTAAAGCAAGGTCTGGTGTGTTGTGTTGTGTGTATTAACGTCAAATGCATCCGACTTCAGCACATATTTTTTATGTTTACTTTCCAAAGGGAACGACCACGTTGAATCATTACATATCGTATTTGTGTCGTGGGCTGTGTCTCTATCCACTGAATTAGCAGTGCACTCACCCCCCGCCTCAACACCCCAACAAAACCTATCCCCCAAATGCCGCCTCCGAATTAAGCTTTAATTATGTATGTTCGCAGAGGGAATCAAGATTAATTTACCTTTACTGAGAGAATCAAGATTCATGTTACTTTATCGTTAAGAATCAAGACTCGTTTACCTTTACCGAGAGAAACAGTAGCCAGGTACCTTTACCAAGAGGAACAAGAGTCAGGTACTTTTCTCGATAGATACAAGAGTCGGGTACTTTTACTGATAGAAACACGAGTCGCGTACCTTTACCGAGAATACCATGAGTCAGGTACCTTTACTGAGAATACCATGAATCAGGTACCTTTACTGAGAGTACCAAGAGTCAGGTACATTTACTGAGAGAAACAGTAGTCAGGTACCTTCACCACGAGGAACAAGTCAGGTATCTTTACCAATAGGAACAAGAGTCGGGTACCTTTACCGAGAATAGCCAAGTACCTTTACTGAGAGTACCAAAAGTCAGATATCTTTACCCAGAATACCATGAGTCAGGTACCTTTACCGAGAATGCTATAAGTCGGGTACCTTTATCGAGAACACCATGAGTCAGGTACCTTTACCGAGATTACTATAAGTCGGGTACCTTTACCGAGAACACCATAAGTCGGGTACCTTTACTGAGAACACCATGAGTCAGGTACCTTTACCGAGAACACCATAAGTCGGGTACCGTTACCGAGAGAAGCAAGAACACTTGCTTTTCATTGCAAAGGTACGAGGTTCAGCTCACACTACCGTCACGCTCCAATTTACCCAGCTGTAAACATGCGCAAGACATACAACTGGGGAAGTGACAGGCAGCGAGGAACAGGGAAAGGTACTGTCCACCCTACCTCATACAAGCCGTAGCTTAGTATAATGAAGTCTTTAACAACTCAATTTCATAACAGCAATGTAACAACAATGTGGCAAATCTAGACTTTACTATGAAAAACAAAACGCAGATAGATTTACCGATAGAAGCAAGCGATCAATTCGTTCTAACATTTCTATTAGGTTATTTAGGTTGTTTGTTTGTTTTTTGGGTTTTTTTTTTAGGTGCCTTTGAGAAAATAGATCTACGTACGTCCGCTTCACCATGTTCTATATTGGAACTTCTTTTATTTGTTCAGTCTTCGCCAGTTACACAATGAAGTCACTTTCAATAGTTAGTGTTTTGTAACAGAAAACAATAGTTTAAGCCAGGATGTTATCAGTCCCTAGTGTTATGCAACAGGTGCAGAATAGTTTAAGTCCAGATGCTAACACGCCAGAATAGGAACAGATTATGTGGATTGTGGTTTGAAAATAGAGTACCTTTTACAGAGGAAGATAAATTCTATTGATCAACATCCAGTAATGGGTGTCTCCTTCACTGTTCCTGTCACCAACATAAGTCATAAGTCTCCAGCTGGCTTACCTTCTCCCACTGTTCATAGCACCAACATTAAGTCATGTGTCTCCAGCTGGCTTACCTCTTTCTCCCACTGTTCCTGCCACCAACATAAGTCATAAGTCTCCAGCTGGCTTACCTCTTTTTCCCACTGTTCCCGCCCCCAACGAAAGTCATAAGTCTCCAACTGTCCTATCATTCTCTGAATCTCTTCAAAATCGTTTCTGATATCTCACTGATCTTCTCTGTCTCTTTTCACGAAATATCTAGTTTTTATTGTAATAATAATGACAATGACAAATTTCACTAAACAACTAACTTCTCCATAATCAGAGTTTATAAAACAAGGATCAACCATTTTTTAACTTATCATTTCTGATAGTTGTTTATCATCATATTGAAACTCTGGTAATCAGATATATTGATCTCATGCGGATTTGTGAAAGGTATCACTTAAAACATGTTAAGAATGTCAATATTAATATACCTTGTTCAATCCTGTAGTTGAACTTTTTTTTTGTTTTTATCAAGTGTAATATGTAATCAATATTTTTACTTGTTGCGGTTCAATGTATGTGGGTGCACGTCCAAGTGTGTGCATCTAAATGTGTGGCTTAACCCATATAAGGTAGAAGATTCTCCATAATGTGACACGGCACAGATCGCTTCTCACACTAGGTGAAAGTATGCTCATTGTAGAGTAGGCATTATGGTTTGAAAGAAAAATAAAGAAACAAAACCGTATATACTGTACGGGGAATAAAATATGTGCTACCTCGGAGATGAAAAGATGAAGATGCGAATATGTTGCGATTGTGTGGATGGATGGATTTGGGTGCATGGTTGGATCGGATGAATGGATGGGTGTATGAATTTAATGGATGGATTGGTGAAGAGATGGATGAGTTTGAATGTGTAAGGATGGATGGATACAGGGATGGATGTGTGGATGGATGGATTTGGATGGGTGGTTGGATTGGATGAATGGAAGGGTATATGAATTTAATGGATGGATGAGTGAAGAATCGGATGCGTTTGAATGGGTAAGGAGAGTCAAAACGGTTTATCAAAGCCAGATACATGATCAAATGGGAAACCGAACATACTGGTTACACCAAAAACGAAGAGAGCAGGTCGTTGTCTTCAGACTTCGCACTGGCCACAATAGACTGAGGTACCACCTATTCAACAAATTAAAGATAGGGTGTACCGACGAATGCCCGTGCGGTACTGGGAAAATGACCGCTGAACATCTGCTGCAGAACTGCCCGACATACGAGGATCAGAGAGAGCAGATGTGGCCATCACCAGTGGAACTGCAAGACAAGCTCTATGGCAGTGGCGACAGCCTCAGGATGACCGCCGCTTTTTTCGAAAAAATAATGGTTACTGTCTGACTGCGTACGAAGAAGAAGAAGAAGAAGAAGAAGAAGAAGAAGAAGAAGAATGGGTAAGGATGGATGGATGATTGGATGGATGGGTAGGCTTGAGTGGATTGATGAATGAATATCAAATAGAAAGATGACTAGACGGATTAAAAGACAAGCAAATGATGGGTAGATCGAAGCACGGGTTTGTAGACAGGCAAGCATCTAGCTAACTATGTAAGTAGATAGGCAATTGGTAGGTAAGTAGGTAGGTAAATATAGGTAGGTACGTAGGTAGGTAGGTCTATAAGTAGGTAGGTGGGTAGGTAGATAGGTAATTCGTTAGAAAGGAATGTATGTATGTAGGAAGGTAGACATGTAGGTAGGTAGACGGTTGAGCAGACGATGGATTGAATTACGACTATGCGGATGGATAGATGTACAGTTGGCAAGATAGTCACATGAATTGAGTAACAGATCTCTGATAAAAGGACAGATGGATAAATGGAAAGATAGATACTGATCCACAATCTCCTCTCTCACACTAACAGATATGAGAACTGGACGGTAGAGTGTATTGCTATTTTTAAGAGACAAAAACGTCCCAGCTTCCCTGAGCCTCATCTGCCGTCTCAGATATTGATTTCTGGTCTGGATTTCCCCAGTTTTCTCGAAGCTCTCAGCTTCCTATAGTTGGGTATTCACAGTTTTCTAAATGTTATTCTACGTTTTCAATATCTTCTCTACTCGATTTTCCTCTCAATCATTCTCTTTCTTATTCTCTCTCTCTCTCTCTCTCTCTCTCTCTCATCTCTCTTTCAACCTCGCTAGCACCCTTCTCAGTCTATCTTCTGATATATCTATACATGTTTTTTCAAAAATTAAAATATGTTATGCTTAAATTTAGTTTTACGTTCCAATTGTTATTTGTACCGCTTTGAGCATTCAAGTTGCAGAGCGTTTGGAGCACTTGAATGTCAAGGCACAATTCATATACAAACGACCAAGCTGTATATCGGTACCTTACACAGCTATGGAAGGCGATGTTTTTAAGATGGGAACTTTTCGCTTACCTCACAAAAGCAGACGCAGTGTACAACCTAACCTTTAACACTATATCCTCATCAACAATATAAGTAGTATTACAGCCTGTTTATATATTATTTCCATAAACAGTTCATGCCTTCAATTTTTCATTCATTCATTTAAGAAAGTCATTTTCTAGCAAAATGGATTCCTTCTCTATGTGAAAAAATTCTTATGTTCCATATTGCCCATTTTCTAAGCGACATTTTTCTGCGCCTCTCCTAGCTCCACTTTCCCTTTCCCCCTTCATCTTCGTGTCTATACTGGCTCTCTGATTTTATTCCCCTGTCTACTGTTACCATTTTTTATGTCAATACGTATTTGCCAAAATAGTGTCTGGTGATTGGGTCTACTGGTGTACTGAGACTTCGTGGTAACAGACGACTAACATTGTGCTATAACCACACTATTGTTGGTGTTGGTGTTGGTGTTGGTGTTGGTGTTGTTGTTGAATTCCCACAGTGAGAAATGTGTTGTGGGACCCGGAAAGGGCGTTTAGTGGCGGGTTTCATGAGCTTTTCTCAATCCCGAGTGTGCTGATGAAGGTGGACCGGGGTCCTCCAGACGGTAGTGCTATGCTTGCCTTAATCTGCGTGTCGGCGGTTAGGTTGGTTATTGATCCAGGGGCCTATGGGCTCCTGCCCTTTGGCCCAATGCCATATAGTGGTATCCGCAAGTGTTTGTAAGCTGTTGTTTAGTTCCGTACAAAGTGTTCCGCTTGTCTGGCCTCGGAGGAAGAAGCTCTTTCCTAACTCTCGCAAGGGCGGGATATTCAAAAAGATTATGTTCAATAGTGTCATAGGGGTGTGTGCACAGCCTGTACTCTGGAGCATGTTATGATTGGATTATGTTAAGCTGTATGTGCAAAGTCGGAAAATTGTGCTTTGGTCTCTCTTTTTCAGAAGTTTGATGTAGTCTTTGGGATTTGGGATGATCATATTCTTTCCTAGTATTTTCCATTGCCCATCTATTCAGCCGGGCCTCTTTGTTCACAGACTTGAGTAGTTGTTTGACTGTCTGTATGTTTGTTGGTGTGTATTGTTGTTCTTGACTTGCTCCCTTCTTAGGCAGTCTGTCTGCCTTTTCACTGCCATGTATATTTGAGTGACCAGGGATCCATTGTATAACTATTTTGACTTTATGGGATGTGAGAAGTTGGTTGGCATCTAGGGATATTTAGGTAAGCTCAGGCCTGTAGTGACCACCGTCTTCCAGAGCTTGAAGGGCAGATAATGAGTCTGTAAAGATTATGATGATTTGAGCTTTTGATGGGAAATCATCAAAAACAGTCCTCGAGTGCTGCAGAGCAACTTCCAATGCTGTTATGTCTGCTCTATATTTTGAACATATCTCCCCTCAGGCATCAAGCAGCTCATCAGATGTAGACTCCATATCCTGATTTAATGGTGGTCTTAAAAGCAGATCCGTCAGTATAGACATGTATCCATTTTTCTGGGTAGGTGTTCTCTGTGATGCTCTCATAAGACTGACTGGATCAGCACTTCTTATTGTATTATCTGTTAGTTTTGTTTGAATGTTTGACATTACTGAACATGAATGTGGTTGTCAATTTCTTGGTGCTCTCAGTGCTTCTTGTCTTTTGTCTGGGACGCGATATCTGTCTTTAATCTTACTGACGTGGTGGAGGACTGACCTTTGTTTTATTCTCTGCTTTTGTTTCCATTTTCTACAAGCCTTCTATTTGGGTAGTCTTTGCTCATTCTTTTACTCCTCTCATAAACCTCCATAGCAGTCACATCTCTTCGCATCTCAAGGGGTTCTACATTCACATGAATTTCACATGCCGCAGTTGGAGTTGACCTCATTGCTCCACTAAAAAGGCGCAGGGCATTGTTCTGCACTCTGTCCAGGGACTCTACATTAGTCTGTGAGCATGTTGTCAGGAGTGCATTGCTGTTTTCTAAAGCAGAGTGTACATATCTAAGATACACGCCTCTCAGAGTGTCCTTGTCTGATCCCCATGCTGTACCAGTGAGCTTCTGCAATAACTGTAGCCGCATGAATGCTTTATTTTGAACATTTTGAACATGTTTCTTGAGACTGAACTGTCGGTCCAAGATATGTAAGCTCTTCCTATCTGGGCAATTTCTGTTTGCTGAATCTTAGAATAATATTTTTCTTGGCTACTTTGGCTATTGGTAAAGATAGTGTAAACAGTCTTTTCACAGTTTATCTTTAGTTTCCACATTTGACAATACTCATGCAGTCTTCTCAGATCTCCATTTAATCTTTGTGCTGCACTTTCTACATTTTCATGGCTCTGCCATATTGCCAGATCATCATCATCATACATGGCTTTTTTCAGCATTGAGGTGCTTGGCCAGGTCATTTATGAAAATGAGAAAATGAGTGCAGCTCAAAGCAGAGCCCTGTGGTAAGCCTTTCTCTACGACTTCGATAGAGGAGTGCATTGTTCATCTTTGTCTGGATTGTTCGGGCAATGATGAAACATTGTATCCAGTTGTACAGCTTTCCGCTTATCCCCACGTCAGTCATCTTCATCAATCTCCATACACGATCATAGGCCTGTTGTAAGACGAAGACGATTGCTACTGTATGTTTCTTATTTTGAAACCCATCGTGAATTTTCTGTGGTAACCTGAAAAGCTGGTCTTCTGTGCAACTACCTTTTCTGAAGCCTGCCTATTCACGGCAAAGGATTTATGAACTCTCAAGGAACCAGTAAAGACGTTCATTTACCATTCTTTCTGCTAATTCTCCAAGGCATGATGTTAGTGAGATAGGACGGTAGCTTATTGATTCATCTGGAGGTTTGTTTCCATTCAGGATGGGGATAACATGCGCATTCTTCCAGTCTTTGGGCAGTTGTCCATTTCTTCTAGTCATGTTGATTAACTTCAGGACTGTTTCTTTCCCCAATGAGTGGTCCATTTCTTCTAGTCATGTTGATTAACTTGAGAACTGTTTCTTTTCCCAATGCGCTCAGGTGAGTTATCATTTCATTATGGATCATGTCTGGCCCAGAAGACTTTCTAGGTTTTAATTTCTTCAGACCTTGTTGAAAGTCTCGCCTGCCTGATGGATTCAACACAACAATTAATAAAGCAATGTTATAACATAAATAGGCGTGGGATGTATGCGTTATTGGCTGGGAAGTCAAGCGGTACCCAATTTAACGATCCTGTTTTTCATGGAAGTTCAAATTCCTTCAATCTACATATCATTCCATCTCGTTCATATTTGAGAAACAAGCATCATTACTCTGTTTCTTTTAGTGTTTCCTGACAATTACAGGTTCTCATACCGTTTGATTTTCGTTGTTATTAATTAGTTGACAAGTAATAATACTAATAAAAGTTGCCATTCGCAAGCGAAGATGGCGACATCATCAGACTGTTGCTGCGAAATGTGTTCACATTTTGCTATAAAGTACAATCCTGGAACCACATAGACTGCTACATTCAGGACACACATCTGGGAAGCCGGCTGTGTAGTCGTCGTGAGTTTTGGTTTTTTTCCTGGCAGGACGCTTTTGCTGAGCACCCGCGATACTTTACTTTCTGCGATATCAGCACCTTCTGTGACACTAGCTCCCCAGGTGGTGCGGTTTGCGGGCAAGCAACTTCTAGAAGGTGACATCAATGTTTAAGCTTTTAAGATATACTTTAAATGAGTCTATAGCGTTTCTTCTGCAACCCCTGATGTGAGCTCACTGTTCAACAGCTGCCTGGGGATGCGCTCATCTAGTATACGAACAACATGTATCTGCGTAATTTGAAGAAGTGTATCAATCCTCAATATGTTAGTCTTTCTAAGAATTCCAGAGTTGGACACTTTGTTCTGCCATATGTTTCTGAGCATCCTACGCAGACAGTTCAAGTGAAAATGGTTTAGGTGTCTGGCATGTCTACTATACACTGTCCATGTTTTACAGGCATACAGCAGGATGGATAACAGTACAGCATGATACACTTTTATCTTGCTGGCGACACGAATGCCTTGTCAGTTCCAGACCAGCTTGGAGCCTTCACATCGCAGAGCACGTCTTAGGCATCCTTTTGTTCAGCTCACTCTAGCTGCTCGCCTATCTCCTTAGAGTATCATCTAGATAGGTGGAGCTATCGATTGCCTGGAGACGTTGGTTCTGTACAGTAATGTTTGGTTCTGTGTACGGCTACCCAGGGGCAGACTGGAAGAGTGCCTCCGTTTTCCTAGTGTTGAACGTGAGACCAAAGTTACTACATGCCGCAGACTGCATAACTTGTTCTGATCAAGACCTTAGGGCTCAATCGTTCACGAACATGAGATGCAAGATCGTGACCATTTTCACCTGGGGAACATTTTTTCCTGTGGAACATTTTCTGCCGTGGAATATTTTCTTCTATGGAACATTTTCTTCTCTGGAACATTTTCTTCTATGGAACGTTATCTGTTATATAATTGTGAATTTCTCATAAATGATGTCCAATTTGGCGTTATCATTGTCATTTCAACTTGAACACCTGCTCCATGAAATCATTCAGAAATGGCTTCTTTTATCTCCGAGACATGACTTTTATCATAATGTGTTGCCCAGCGTAAACAAATTTGGAAATACGTGTGGAATATAATGAACACACATTCAAGGTTAATGAAAAAGAAATTCAACGGTAAGGTGGTGGCTGTGTTTTGTTTCCGGTTCACCCGGTACATAGAGCTTAACCATTTACACCAACTCTGAATTGTTAAACTACTACCATTCATGTGTGAAAATATAATCAATAGAAAATATAGTTAATTAAATGCACACTTACATACTTGTTCTCTGCCCACAACTTATAGCTGAGTTTACAAAGACGGTATCTTCTTGACTCTCGGTCATTATCTCTTGTGGAACTCCCGAAGACCATCCCAAAAACCTTGAACAATCGATTGAGAAAACCTGGTCTAAAAAACTGAAACACCAAAATTGAACAACAGAATATTATCAATGAATAAAATACATTCTGTGAATTGAAACCAAGTCTGTCCAATTATTGAACTTGTTGAGTTGTTAAAATGAGACTTGAATGAGAAATTGGTGGCTTGAACGCTACTTAAGAAATGTAATTCGTTGTCTCTTCTCTTACTAAATATGCACATATTGAACATAGATCATTCTATCAAGAAGTGTATCGACACATTTATTTACAAAGTTACATAAAATACGTTCTGTGTTAAATTAACTTAACTTAAAGTCTTTATACTGGTTTAGAAGACTCTGCAGGGTCTGTATACAACCAGTTTCATTTACATTACCTTGCTCTAAAAGCTATGCGCATCCAATTTATTATTAAATGCATTAATTGTCCCTGCCTCCACTACTTCCGTGGCAATTCTTTCCAAGCATTCACCACTCTCTGACTAAAAAAATATTTCCTAATATCTAATTTGGACCTCTCTTTAGTTAATTTGTTTTTGTTTTTGTATGTGGCTGTATTTTGAAGAAAAAAACTTGTTATAGTCTAATTTATCCATTCCTCCGATGATTTTATAATGCTGTATTAAGTCACCTACAATTCTTTTCTCTTCTAGAGAATGTAAGCCGATTTTTCTGAGTTTTTCCTCATAACTGTAATTCTAGAATCACACTATCAGCTTTGTCGATCTTGTTTTGTATTCTTACCAGCATGTGTTGTAATAGAATATCTTGTGGTTACTAGTCTAGAGTCTCTGGCGCTTCCTTCCTCTTTCCGGCTGAATACAATTTGAATTGCTTTAGGCGCCGAAGACAAGAATCAGTTGATAGTAGCCAGCGACTCATTGATGGCTACTTACATTAGAGGCAGTGAACCGTCGGTGTCGAAGAGTCTATTCCGGCTCCAAGTGGTGGTCCTGGGAATAGTCTTCACTAGTGTAGTTTGGCTGAGAAAATATCGAAGAGCGAAGGGAAACCCCGTCCCAAACAGGACTGAAACCGGATATGTCTGGTCGATATTTTATGTCTGGAAATGTATTCATCACAAGGGCTAGTTCTCATCATATTTCTAAAATCCTCATTTCTCACCATATTTCTAATGTCCTCATTTCTCATCATATTTCTAATGTCCTCATTTCTCACTATATTCCTATGTCCTCATTTCTCACCATATTCCTATGTCCGTTTTTCTCACCATATCTCTGTTCTCATTTCTCACCATATTTTTAATGTCCTCATTTCTCACCATATTTCTAATGCCCTTATTTCTCATCATATTTCTAATTTTCTCATTTCTCACCATGTCTCTGTCTTCATTTCTCACCATATTCATATGTCCTCATTTCTCACCATGTCTCTGTCCTCATTTCTCACCATATTCCTATGTCCTCATTTCTCACCATATTTTTAATGTCCTCATTTCTCACCATATTCCAATGTCCTCATTTCTCATTTTACCTCTACTGGTGAGACCAATCACTTT